>CABHPP010000611.1:51352-63614 GCA_902168425.1 Peromyscus attwateri | reverse complement strand
CCGGTTCCTATTGGCCAGTCCGGTGCTTGGTTCCGCCTTCGATATCACGTGACGACTGAGTGCGGGGCGTCGCCCTCTAGCGGCGCGGCGGCGAATTTGCTGCCTGCCGCGTTAACCCTTCCTTCGCTTCCGGATGTCTGTGGTTTGGGGAGGACTAGGGCAAAGTCCCCAAACCCTCTGACTCCGAGGCCTCGGTCGCGGACGCGAAGCTGACATCTCGAGCTGTATGTCGTTTGGGTAGGGAGAACCCGCGAAGGGATTCTTAGCCAGGAGTTCGAACCTAGTTCCACAAGGGGCTGACGAATCATCCGGGGAACGTAATAATGGCCCAGGTCCTGCGCATCTTGTGACTTGCATTATTCACATATGCCAGTGACGGAGAACGCGTTGATCCTGGTGCGGGACTCTGTCGGATATGGCCCTATGCATTCAGTCGAGGGGGATGATGCCCCCTAAGGGCCATTTGGAAATGTGCGGGCAGTGAGGGCTCCTTTGGGTTGTTTCAGAGACACAATAGTCATAGTCATTTAAAACTCTAAGTTTCCCGCAATGCAGCGATCAGACCTGCACAAAGGATTGGCCCGTCTAGGAAGCTATCAGGTTGAGAAGCTCCATTCCAAAGTTCGGATAAAACTGGGGGGCTATCTGGGCGGTGGTGGTGCACGCCTTTAATCCCAGCACTAGGGAGGCAGAGCCAGGTGGATCTCTGAATTCAAGGACAGCCTGGTTTACATAAGAAGTTCCAGGACAGCCAGTGCTGTGTAGAGAGACCCTGTCTCAAAAAACAAACAGATTTTTAAAAACCTGAAGCCCACCTGCTGTCATGTAGTAGGTGTGTTCAGTTAGAATTCGTTCAATAAATGATTTTGCCCAAGAGTCCTTTTTGTTTTGTTTTTCGAGACAGGATTTTTCTGTGTAGCCCTGGCTGTCTTGGAACTCGATCTATAGACCAGGCTGGCCTCGAACTCACAGAGATCTGCCTGCCTCTGCCTCCTGAGTGCTGGGATTAAAGGCGTGCACCACCACCTGGCTGGTGGTGGCACACACTTTTAATTCCAGCACCTGGGAGTCAGAGGCAAGTAGATGAGGCCAGCCTGGTCTACATATCAAGTTCCAGGCCAGCCAGGGCTACATATAGTGAGATACTGTCTCAAAAAAAAAAAAATTATTTTGTGTATAATTTGTGTGTGCGCGCGCGCCTGCGCGCGCGCTCGCCCATGCTCATACAACTGGAGGTCAGAGGACAATTTAAAGGCTGGCCTTAAACTCACTATGCAGCTAAGGATAGTGAAGAGCTCTTGATCCTCTTCCCACTTCCCAAGTGCTGGGATTATGGGCTGGTCCACTGTATCTCACCCATTGTTTGTGGGGTTTGCTTTGTTTTTATTTACTGTTTCATTTATATGTGTATAAATATTTGCTTGCTTGCTTGTCTGGGCACCATGTGAGTGCCTGGTACCACTCGGGGCCAGAAGAGGGCACTGGAGCCCCTGGAAGTGGAGTTATGGTCAATTGTGATCCACCATGCCGGTGCTGAGAATGGAGCAGTCAGTGCTGTTTACTGATGCACCATCTCTCCAATCCCTTTTGTTGTTTTTTTGTGTAGCTAAGTAGTCCTGAGGCTCTGTGCAGGGCTCAGTTTACCCAAAGGAAACAACTTAGCCAGACTTTTGCTGGATGCAGTGGCTGGTGCTTGCTGAGGCTGGAGTGTCTTGAATCAGCAGTTCAAGGGCCTGCTGGGGCCAGCAGGTGGCTTGAACCGGGACTTCAGGACAGGCAGGACGACAGAGTGAGACTTCCTCCCAAAACTATAAATAAATAAAGCAGGCGTCACCTTTCAAAGAGCTGCTCTACTCCCCTGTCATCTTTGAAGTCAGAGTGACCATAACTAAACTTTTTATTCTGGAACAGAAATGAAAACTACTAGGACTCAAGGACACCTGTTTAAATGAATATTGCTGGGCTAGAGAGATGGCTCAATAGTTAAGAGTACTGTCTGCTCTTCCAGAAGACCCAGCTTTAATTCCCAGCACCCACATGGAAGCTTACAGCTGTCTGTAACTCCAGTTCCAGGGGACCCAACACATTCACAGGACATACATGCAGGCAAAACACCAATGAACATAAAAATAAATCAATCACTTAAGAAAAAAGAAAACTGCCATTAAGAAAAAAGAAAACTGCCGGGCGGCGGTGGCATACACCTTTAATCCCAGCACTCAGGAGGCAGAGCTAGGCAGATCTCTGTGAGTTCGAGGCCAGCTGTGTCTACAGAGCGAGATCTAGGACAGGCTCCAAAACTACACAGAGAAACCCTGTCTCGAAAAACCAAAAATAAATAAATAAATAAATAAATAAGAAAGAAAGAAAAAGAGAGAAAAAAGAAAATTGCTAATCATTAAGCACTATTGAAGTATATTGAAATATTGAAATATTTTTACTCATTTTTAATATCTAAACATTTATTTATTTATTTAATTTTACATATCAGCCACGGATTCCCTTGTTCTCTCCCCTCCCACTAAACATTTATTTTTAAGGCAACCTTAGATAAATTTTCTATTTGTTAGAACTATAATGCTATCTACAGCCATACCACCCTGAACATCTGATCTCTTCTGAACTTGGAAGCTAACCAGGGTCAAGCTTGTTAGTACTTGGATGGGAGAACTGTAATACTCATATTAGCTTGTTATATATTGGGTATATACAACATGAGTATTATTGTTTGTTTCTTGGCTCTTTTCGGAGGCCCACCACCCAGCTCTCAAGGAAATCACACATCAAGGCTTATTCTTAATTGTAAATGCTCGGCCTTAGCTTGGTTTGTTGCTAGCTAGCTTTTCTTAAATTAACCCATCTATCTTCGGCCTTGGGGCTTTTCCTGTTCTCTTACTTCTGGAAATCTCACTCTGTGGCTTGCTTGGTAGCTGGGTGGCTGGCCCCTGATGTCCTTCTCCTTTTCTGGCTTCTATATCTCCCCTCCCAGATTTCTCCTTCTATATGTTCACTCTGCCTGCCAGCCCCACCTATCCATTCTCCTGCCTTGCTATTGACCGTTCACTTCTTCATTAGACCATCAGGTGTTTTAGACAGGCAAAGTAACACAGCTTCACAGAATTAAGCAAATGTAGCATAAACAAAAGTAACACACCTTAAAATAATATTTTACAACATTTCCCCTTTTTGTCTAAATAAAAAGAAAGGTTTTTAACTTTAACATAGTATAACTACATACAGCAAAGTTATCAAATAAGACTTAATTTACAAAATTCAGTTTATTTACATTTAGCAAATTCAGAGAAAGCATTCCACCATTCATCTATCTGAGTGACTCCAAAGTTTTAGACATAATTTACTTTCTATCACCCCCTGAGAGAGGCCCGATTGGGAAGAAACACTTAGTGCGATGATAAACCAGTTTCATATATACGTATATAGTATATGTAAGTAAAGGTGACTGAAGAATTACTCACAGGAAAATAGTACAGTATGTTTTGTTGCTTTGTATGTTTATTGAGTAGATGTTTCCAGGTACTGTTTTAGATGCTGTAGGTAGAGAGGTAGAATATAATGTGAAATAACCATTGCTGGCTGTATGAAAAGGCTACAGATGGCCTTTGTGAGAAGGTGAGATATGAGCAGACACTGGAGAGTGTAAAGGAGCAATAGTATGTTTATCTGGGAACACATTAGGTAATGGAAGAACAAGTTAAATAAAGGCTATGTCATAGAATTAAAAAAAAAATTTACTTTCTATCATAACTAAGGAAAATTGCAACTGTAACTATCTAGTCTTCAACTCCATCCAAGACCCAGAAAGACGTAGTATTATCTAACAACAGAGACATTTGGCTGCCTAGACAGTCACCCAAAGTTCCTCTGCAACATTGGGACATCCATCTTCAGCCTACAGGTCCAGAGTATCTGGCAAATGTTTCAGTAAAGCAGGAAGTTTGAACTGTCCTGCCATGTTTTGGCAAGTTCATCAGTCACTTTCCTGTGTGTTCTGCAGAAAATTGAGCAGTTTCTGTGAAACAGGAACCCTGAAGGACCATCATGCCTTGTTTTGGCAAAATTCAGTGGTCACTTTCTGGGGGTCCTGCATGTTCAGTTTATATAACATACTATCAATCAGTCCAGGCAAGATCAGCTTCTTGCCCAAATGACTAGCCTTGCCACATTGAAAGCAATCTCCATAAGGAGTTTCTTTGATGCCCATCATCTCTGAAGTAAATTCATGCTATCAGGAGCAGACGTTTCTCATTGTCATGAAAAGTCCTAAGTTAACAAAACATTTTAAATGCTATATTCTGTAGATCTTTGAAAGGTTTGAAGACCATCTGTCTATCTAAAATATATCTCTATATGACCTGAAAAGCATACCTAACATATCTATAATTTTGATTGTTACAAATGACTAACCACTAACCTATGTTTCATGATTATCCGATATAGTTTATAATAATAGCTTTCAAAAACTAGAATGTTATCCTACATTTCCAAATGAACTGCATAGGCACAATACCTCAAACAAAAATAGAAACATACACACAATATGTTGTAACAAAAATAACCTTAAATTTTTATCAGTATACAAAAATCCTTTAAATAAGAGTAGAAACATATATACAGTGTAACAAAAATAACTTTAAATTTGTATCAATATTCTATATTCTCTTAAATGAAAACCAACATCCATAACCCACCAAATAACCAAAAGCCTCCCACACCCCTCTTGGGAATGTGGACATCGTGTTCTCCAAATTGCTTCCTGCTGTCTGGACAAAGTATCTTTAGGGTCCCAGAGTGAAAATTTTGAGATAATGACCAAGTTCTGGGAAGACCAGCAGTAGCCTTTGCTGATAGATATCACCTGTCAAGTTTCAGGAGGTCTAGCCTGATCAAATCTGATCCATATTAATCCTCAAGGAATCCACAGCCTCTCATCTCCTGTGGGAACAAAACTTCAAAGCATTTTTTGATTTCCATTTGACAAATATATTTTTTGACTTTTTAAAAATTAAGGCATTCCTAAAGTATACAGGCTGATTTATTTCAACAGTCCCTCTTTCAATTCCAGGTCTCTTTGCAGCTGTCCTTTTATTTTCAACAACCAAGAACTTCAAAGTCAACACAATAACAAACAGGATCCAACTCCCTGTGCATTTCCCATCTCACATGACTTTTTTCTTTTATATTACTTTACTCTCTCTTTAAAGACATTATTATTATTTTTAAACTATTCATTTCTTTCTATGACTATACCTTTTCTTTTCTTAAGCCTACGCACATTGTTAAACACACTGTAACCTATTTAGAGGATTTTCTGCCTGGACCTCTATTATTGCGTATCTTCCACCTTTTTTGACCTTATGAGCAAACCTTTAAACTGCTAACAAACCTTTAAACTGCTAACCTACATTTGGATCCTCTGAGAGGGACTTTAAGCTGGCTCTGCCCACTACTTGGGTTGTGAAAACCAAGCATGGCCAAGCAGTGGTGGCGCACGCCTTTAATCCCAGCACTCGGGAGGCAGAGGCAGGCAGATCTCTGTGAGTTTGAGGCCAGCCTGGTCTACAGAGTGAGTTCCAGGACAGGCTCCAAAGCTACACAGAGAAACCCTGTCTCGAAGAAAAAAAACAAAAAAAAACCAAAAAAACAAGCATAGAACTTGAGGCTGGTCAGAGGTTTGTCTGACCAGGAACTGCCTTCAACACTCCTAGAGCTCTAGAATGTGCTTGCACTGTGGCAGGTGTTTTTACTTAGTTTTTTGTTCCTACTTAACATACTAGCTGCTCAGGGGCTCATTGACTGGCTGGAACTCTTAAAGGAGCCCTATCCCCCCTCCCTTTGTTTTTGTTTTTTTCTTTTTAGCTTTCTTAGGCCCTGGGGATGTTCGAGCACCATGTTGGTAAGCCAAAATGTTGTTTGTTTCTTGGCTCTTTTAGGGGGTCCGCCACCTAGCTCCCAAATAAGTCACACACAGAGGCTTATTCTTTTTTTTTTTTTTTTTTAAATTAAATTTTCCGAGACAGGGTTTTTCTTTTTAGCTTTGCACCTTTCCTGCAACTCATTCTGTAGCCCAGGCTGGCCTAGAACTCACAGAGATCCGCCTGCCTCTGCCTCCCGAGTGCTGGGATTAAAGGCGTGCGCCACCACCGCCCAGCCAGAGGCTTATTCTTAATTATAAATGCTCGGCCTTAGCTTGGTTTGTTGCTAGCTAGCTTTTCTTAAATTAACCCATCTATTTTCAGCCGTGGGGCTTTTCCTGTCCTCTTACTTCTGGAAATCTTACTCTTAGTCCGTGGCTTGCTGAGTAGCTGGGTGACTGGCCCCTGATGTCCTCCCCGCTCAGATTTCTCCTCCTATTTCTTCTCTCTGCCTGCCAGCCCTGTCCAACCTTTCTCCTGCCTCGCTATTGGCCATTCAGCTCTTTATTAGACCATCAGGTGTTTTAGACAGGTACAGTAATACAGCTTCACAGAATTAAACAAATGCAACATAAGCAAGAGTAACACACCTTAAAATAATATTCTACAACACACAGGTACATAGAAAGAAGACACAGATGCCCTCTAAGGATGAAATTTTTAGCCTTTTCAGCTGCAGAGGGATCAGTCTCTCACAGACTGATTTATTGTCACTTAGCAAAGGGCTTTTATTGTTACCCAGTTCCCATCTTTAGCAAGTCAGTCTCCTCCACCCAAACCTCTTCTCTAAGTTCTCCAGAGGGACCATGCTAATGCAGTTTCTCAATCAGGAGACCTATTGGTTTGCCAAGTCTTCCCCCAACCAAGTACTGCACACGCTTTGCACTCTTAGGAAACGCTAGACAAGATTGACATGTTTCAGATGGAAGGTGCTGGAGACAAAAGGTAGCAGTCACAAAAGGCAGATCAAAGCCAGGTGCTAACCTCCACCGCCAGCCCCCCCCAATCAAACCAGCTGCAGCTCTGCAGGAGCTCTCCCTACATTAGCTTATTTAAAGGTACAGGGGCTGGGGACAGGCTTGCACAGTGGTGGTGTTCTAGATCAAGGCCTTCTGTTCAGCCACCAGCACCACCAAAATAAATAAGGGAGTGATGAGAAAGGAAGAAAACCTGATTTTCTCTCTTGTAAGGCATGAGATGCTAGTCTTATTTTTCATGTCACATGCCCACAACAGTGGCACCAACCAGCACTTGGTGGCAGCATACTCAAATAAAGGTTTTGTCCTGTTAAATAGCAAAAAACCGGAAGGTAGAATGTGTAATCTAAATGAAATGGTAACTCTTAACAGACTAGTTCTGTCCTGGCCTGCTTGAAGACTCCCACTAATCTCCGAGGGAGTCTCCAATGTCCTAGGGCAAACCCTGTCCAGGTGTTTGTCCCTGACTGTTCAGTGGGTGTGTGCATCATGCGGGACTCTGTCAGGTATTTCAGAACACCCAAACATCTTCATTACAGGTCTCGGCCCAGCTGCCTCGTGTGGGCGGAACAAGCATCGTCCCATCCCACTTGCAGGTGACAAAGCGGTGGTTACTCCCCCCCGCAGTCAGTCACTGCAGGCACATGCCATCCTCTGGCCTCACTCAGACCTTGGACCTTGGGCGTTGGGAAGTGCTCGGAACTCAGCATTGCCAGCAGCCACTTTCGTGCTCACTTCATCCGGTGCCTGAGGATCCCTTTGGAGCAGGACTGTAGAGGGGTAGTATCCATCATACCTGTAATCCTGGCACTCAGGAGGCAGAGGCAGGAGGATTGACACCAGTTTGAGGCCAGCTTGAGCTACATAGTGAGTTCCAGCCTAGCCTGGGCTATAGAGTGAGACCCTGTCTCAAAACAAACAAAGCATACTGGGTATGGTGACCCACACCTTTAGGCTCAGCACTTGAGAGGCAGTCAGGAAGATCTCTGTGAGTTCAAGGTCAATCCAGTCTACATAGGGAGTTTCAGGACAGCCAAGGCTACATAGAAAAAACCATCAGGGTGGTGGCTGTGCATGCCTTTAATCTTGGCATTCTTGAGTTGGAGGCCAGCCTGGTCTACAGAGTGAGTTACAGGACAGCCATGGCTACCCAGAGAAACCCTGTCTTGAAAACCAAAACAACAACAACAACAAAAAAAAAAAAAAAAGAAAAAAAAGAAAGAAAAAAAAAAGAAAGAAAACCAAAAGCCATAAACCCCAAACCCCAAACAGAGAATGCTATTAAAGAAAGAAGCAAATGACAACAGCATCTCCCCCAAACGAAGTTGTCACAGCGTCTCAGTTGGCATATGATTCCTGAGGGCCAGCTGATGACTGAGAGCGGGAAAGGCTGTGTGTTTCCAGGTGTCCATCCTCGCTGGGCCTCACTTGGCTGAGAGATGAGGCCGCTCATGTCTCCACCCACACAGCCTTTGTTCACCTGGAAAGCAGGGCAGCCCCTGGCTGCTTCCTCTGCTCCTGTTGTTTCTTTGAGACAGGATCTTGTATGTAGCCTAGGCTGTCCTTGACCTTATGGCCTTTAATCCTCTTGCCACAGCTTCCTGAGTGTCAGGATTGCAGGGGTGCCCATCATGTCTGGCTCCACAGGGTGTAGCTGAAGTTTTTCTAGTCCTGCCCAGCTCCCACGGCGGCCCTGCGACCTCTTGGACCCAAGTAAACACACACAGGCTTATATTAATTAAAATTGCTTGGTCATTAGCTCAGGCTAACTCTTGACTGGCTCTTACACTTAAATTAACCCATAATTCTTATTTATGTTTAGCCATGTGGCTTGGTGCCTTTTCTCAGTTCTGCCTTCACATCTTGCTTCCTCTGTGTCTGTCTGGCGACTCCTGACTCAGCCTTCCTCTTCCCAGAATTCTCCTCTCTGCTTTTCCTGCCTATACTATACTTCCTGCCTGGCTACTGGCCAATCAGCATTTTGTTTATCAACCAAGTCAGAGCAATACACATTCACAGCATACAGAAAGACATCCCCAGTAACAGGGTTCTTTTAACTTTGGCAGTTTGTATCTCCAGAACTTAAGAATGCCTGCTAGAGCTTGAAAGTTTGGTCCCTTGGATCAGTCCTGGTCTACTGCTCCCCTCCACATTAATCCCACCTGGGCCTGGAATACACTACCCTCCTTTGCTGCTGGCCACCCAATGCCTCCCCTTTCTTTCTTTGCTCAAATGTCCAGTGTCTAAAACTACATGTTCTTGTGCAGATATTGGCTGGGACTTTAGCTCAGTGATAGAGTGCTTGCCTGGCATGCACAGGGACCAGGGGTAAGTGCCAGCACCACAAGCAATCAAGCAATTAGTCTAGCAATATCTTAATTAAAATAGTTGGGCATGGTGATACAAACCTGTAATCCTAGTAGTTGGGAAATGCAGGCAGGAGAATCAAGAGTCAAGGTCAATTGAGTTCTGAGACAGTCAGAACCCCATCTAGAACACGGAAGAACCCCATCTAGAACAAACAAAATAAATAAGTTCAAGGTCATTGTCAACTGCCTGGCAAAGTTGGAAGGGACAGGCCAGTCTAGGCTGCAGGAGAATCAGACTCATCCAAAAACAGTAAGAAAAATAACAACACCATCAAGCCCAACAAGACTCCATTAAAAATTATTTTAGTTGGGTGTGGTGGTACACACCTCTAATCCCAACATTCGGGAGGTAGAGGCAGAGGCAGGCAGATCTCTGTGAATTTGAGAGCAGCCTGGTCTACAGAGTGATTTCCAGGACAGTAAGAGCCACATAATGAGACCTTGCTCAAAAAACAAACAAACAAAAAAATTTAAATTACTCTTTATTTTATGTGTATTTTTTTTTTCCTTTTTGTATGTCTGTGCACCATGTGCATACCTGGTACCTGTAGCTAGAGTTTTCTCTCTGGGTCCCGCCAAGCCCTGACAGTCCCGTAGCCCACTTATAAACATACAGATGCTTATATTATTTAAACTGCTCGGCCATTAGCTCAGGCCTACCATTGTCTAGCTCTTACTCTTTTACTCAGCGCATTTCTGTTAATCTATGCTTTGCTACATGGCTCGTGGTTTACCGGTACCTTACATCTTCCTAGTCCTGGCGGCGGCTTCAGTGTCCCCTCCTACCTTCCTGTTCTCTCTATTTCCCTCTCTGTTAGTCCCGCCTATACTTCCTGCCTGGCTACTGGCCAATCAGTGTTTTATTTATCAATTAATCATCCACAGCAGGTACCTGTGTAAGTCAGAAGAGGGTATTGAGTCCTCTGGAACAGGAGTTATAGGCAGTGTGAGCTGCCCTGTGTGGGTGTTAGAAACTAAACTCAGGTCCTCTGGAAGTGCCCCAAGTGCTTTTAACTGCTGAGCCATCGCTCCAGCCCCTACTGGTTTTGTTTGTTTTTGTATTGTTTTGTTTGTTTGTTTTGTTTTTTTAAGACAGGGTTTCTTTGTGTGGCCCTGATTGTCCTAGAACTAGCCCTGTGGACCAGGCTGGCTCCGGAGATCCACCTGCCTCTGCCTCTTGAGTTCTGGAATTAAAGGCATGCATCACCACCATCCAGCCTGTTTTGTTTTTTTAAGACAGAGTTTCATGTTGCCCAGTCCGGTTTCTAATTCCTATGTAGCCAAGCATGACCTTGAATTTTTCTTAAACAGATGTTTCCAGTCGCCTAGGACAGGACCTGCCATGTAGTAGATGTCCAGAGTCTTTGCTGAGTAATAAGGATAAGGACGGAAGGTTTGTGTGCTAGTGATGAGAACAGGAGATAGCAATGGGACAGGGAGGGCTGGGTCAGTGCAGAGCAAGATGAGAGCATGTGGAGGGCTAGGGACAGCTCAGTGTCTGCAGTGCAAGCATGAGGACTGGAGTTGGATCCCCACAAGCCACAGCTAAAACAAAAAGCAAACAAAACCCCACAGAGCCTGGTGCCACCTATCCAGAGGCCTACTGGTCATCTAGCTAAGCCTAATGGATGAAGTCCAGACTCAATGAGAGCCCTGTCCTAAAAATCCAGGTCAAGAGGCTGGAGAGATGGCTCAGTGGTTAGGAGTGTTTACTGTACCTGTAGTACACCTGAGCTTGGTTCCCAGCACCCATGCTGGGTGGCTCACCACCACCTGAAACTCCAGCTCGAGGGGATCAGCCCCCTTCAGGCCTCCACAAGCACCTGCACATACAGGGCACATGCACACACAATGGGGAAGCGGGAGAGAGGGCAGAGAGACAGATGAAAAACCCACAAGGTAGAGAGGACTAAGAAAGACACGGAGGTTGCCCTCTGACCTCCACATATATGTGCATACAGGAACATGTACACACACACACACACACACACACACACACACACACACACACATACACGTGCTGAGACTGGCAGAACCTGACTCTCCTTAGTTTTGCCATTTTGACTTTTACTGTCCTCTCCTCTTACTGAGCCTCAGTTTCCCCCAGTTAGAAAGCCAGGAGGCTGGATAGACAAGTGCTCTGGTTGTGGTCACCTGTCCACTTGCCTAGCTCAGGTGGTCCCAGGTCCACCCCTACCCTCTTGGCACCATCCAAGGTGCTGAGTTGGCCAAAGACAGCTGTAGCAAGAATCTTAGAGAGTCTTATTAATAAAATCAAATCTGAGGCCAGTTATTGGGGTGAACAGTGGAAGATCAGAGACAGAACAAGCCACAGCTAACCTCACCAGGCCAATTTCTCAGCTGATCTTGTTTCATCAGACTGGAGGCCTCTGTGTCCTCATATCCGAATGGCTCTCGGCTGAACTGTGCTTCTTAAAAGCCTGAATGCTTAACCAGGCCAAATGCTTAACCAGGCCAAATGCCTCGAGTTGCTGGTCCTCACGCCTTATATACCTTTCTGCTTTCTACTACCACTCCCTGGGATTAAAGGCTGGCTTTCTGGGATTAAAGGCGTGTGTCACCATGCTTGGCTGTTTCCAATGTGGCCTTGAACTCACAGAGATCCAGAGGGATTTCTATCTCTGGAATGCTAGGATTAAAGGCGTGTGCTACCACTGCCTAACCTCTGTTTAATATTGTGGCTGTTCCATCTCTGACCCCAGATAAGTTTATTAAGGTACACAATATTTTGGGGAACACAATATCACCACATTTCCTCTCTTTTTGTCTAAAATTAAAAAAGCTTATAACTAATACAAGAAAAACTATATCCAGTAAGTATATACAATATACACAGTCAAGATTACATTAACATGTCTAGTCCAGTAACATTTGACAGATTCAGATAAAAAACTCCATTATATATTGGCCGGGCGGTGGTGGCGCACGCCTTTAATCCCAGCACTCGGGAGGCAGAGGCAGG
>CABHPP010000611.1:30154-43290 GCA_902168425.1 Peromyscus attwateri | reverse complement strand
AAGAAAGAAGAAGCTGCCGCCAGGTATGGGGCTCAGTAGGCACTAGGCAGAGGCAGTAGGTGTGAAGCCAACTTGGTCTACAGCCAGGGCTACCTAGTGAGAACCTGTCCTACCATGAGACTGTAGAACTTGGTACCACACACACTTGTAATGCCAGTGTTCTGGAGGCTAAGACAGAAGCTTCTCTGTAAGTTTAAGTTTAGCCTGGGCTACAAAATGAGACCCTGGCAACTCTGCAGGAGCTGAATCTGCTGCATCTTTGGGCTTTTCTGCCTCCAAAGCTATGGGAAATAAATGTTTAAGCCACCCAGGCTACAGTATTGTGTTGGTGTGAAGTGATGAGGGCACTTTCCAAGTGAGGGGTCAGAGTGTGTGGCCCCACTGGCCTGGGAGTCCATCCACCTCTCAGGGAAGCCTTGCAGGACCATTTAGGGTTAAATATTACCTTGTACCCCTCCCTGCCTGCCACTCCCTCTCCCTCTTCCTGGAGATCAAGCCATAAACACCTCCCTTTCCTCTTCCTCTGGGAGGCTTTCCCGGGAAGGGGGGCAGAAGGAGGGGATACACACACACTCCTGTAGACTGTCTACCCTCTACTGGAAGCCACTGGTCGCCACTGGTCTAGGAGGTCAAGGGAGTCTAGCTCTAGTTAGATCCACAGGCTGAAGTAGGGACACCAGACCCTGGCCTCCCCCACAGGTGTTTTTTGGAGTGACATCATGCCCAAGCCTCCTCCTGACTGTTCCCCAATGGAGTTCACAGACTGGCTTAATGAGCCCCTCAGGTGCATGCCTCAAGCCAGCTGTCCTAGTCTTCTGATGTCTGGGAAACAAAAATAGTTCCAAGAAATGAGCAGCCTCATTGTATGGGGTTACCCCATTTCAGCCTCTGCCCCCAGGACTCTGGGGTGACAGGGTGACAGGGTCCGGATCTCATATCTAATCTCACCTACCCAGACAGTTTAATTATGAGCGTACATCAATGATCCTAGAATCCAGAATCATTACAAGTTTCAGAAGAGGGAATGCACCTAGCCTGGCAGTACTTTATGATAGGGGAAGGGCTTTCTTCTCATCCTGTTCTTTCCCTCAAACAGCTCTGTAAACCAAGACTGATTTTATCATCCCCAGAAAAGGGATGAGCACACTGAAGCTTCCCCCTGTAAACTTGGTGGACAGAGCACCAGGGCTCAGTCAGGATTTCCAACTATAAAGCTCAGGCTGGCTTCAGGACCAGTTCTAGAGATGGCAAAGGATTGTTGTGCTCCATAGCTCTGGTCATTACAGACATCACTAATCAATCATGGCATGGCAGACATTGCTAATCAATTGTAGTGCTCTTCTATTTTTATTTATTTTCTTATTTATTAAGAGACACCACCACTTATAGCCCAAGCTAGCCTTCTACTCTCTGTGTAGCTATAAATGGACTTGAACTTCTGATTCTCTTGCCTCCATTTCCCAAATGCTAGGATTGTTTAGTACTGGCTGCCTTGCAACTTGATAGCCTCTAACTCATAGACACCCTCCTGGCTCTGGAATTTAAAGGTGTGCACCACCATGCCAGCCCTGACTGTTTATTTTTGCAGTCTTGCCTGCCACATTGGTCTCAGAGATTTCAGAGTGGTTGCACTGTCTCAGTCCCTTTGTCAAGCCTGGGAACTTTTACTATGTAGCCCAGGTTGGCCTCAAACTCATGGGTGATCCTCCTGCCTCTGCTTCTCTAGTGCAAGCCCGGCACTGACCATACCCAGCCCCAAGTCTGGGAATTTGTTCCATCCTACCACATCCTTTACAGATGAAGAAACTAAAGTTCAGAGAAGATGAGTCACCTCAAAGCTGCACAGCTCCAGTGTGGACTGTGAACCTGGGGCTCCCCAAGAGATTACAGGGGCTCCTTCATGCTCCCCCATGCACCCCACCCGCAACCCCGCTTTTCCTCTAAGTTCTGTCCCTGGCATCCTGCCAGCCCTCCCCAGGGTACTGCCTTGTTCCTCCTGTCTACCGTCCACCATCCTTCTTCCAGAGAAAGGGCCAACCCGAAGGCGGTTCACGTTAGGAAGTTCCAGCCACGTGAGCAAGCAAGAGCCAAGGATTCTGGGCAGCCGGTGGCTTTAGGAGAAACTGAAACTGGGTGTGCTGGGGGCGGAGTGATCACTGGGGATTTAAAGAGCCACCACTTCCTTGGGCCTCCAGAGGGCACTGGGAGGGCAAGGCTGCTGAGGGACACCCAGGACCGGATTGAACCTCTGCTCCCCTGCCTAAGCCATGCAACTCTGTGGGAGCGGTGCGCTGCTGACTGGGCCAGTGAGTACAGGGGACTAGGAAAGAAACACATGGAGAGAAAGCGGTCACGGGGTCCCTGGGCTCAGACGAGGAAGGATGCAGTGAGGAGCTCCGGTCCCAGCTCCACACCATGGTCTGTGTGACCTGGGACTGGGCTCCACACTCCCATCTCTGGGTTCAGTTCCTCCTGAGGACTGGAATGAAGCCTTCCCAGCTCTCACACTGCAGACCAGCCTCCAGCTTTCAACTTGGACTCTGCAGACCTGCTTACTCTTATTCCATTTGCTTGCTGCTGCGTTTTCCAGACCCTTCCCTTCTCTCCTCAGTCCCTCAAATCGAAGCTTCCTTCTTTCCTCACCGACTCTCTCCCCAGCCTAGAGTCTTCTGGTCCTCTGGGCTCTGAAGTTGGCCCTGAGGAGAATATAACCACTGTCAGCCACAAAGCAAGGAACGTGCAGAGTCCTCCGCCAGGGTGGCTGGGGTCCTGCCTGGGGTAGAGTGACAGAGGCACAGGTTCCATTTAAGTCCCGTGGTCCCCAGGGTTGGAAGGCTCAGAGCTCTCAGCTACAGTCCCCGCAGCTGTCAGGCAGACTCTCCATTCATTCATTCTAGGTATTCATTCATTCTCGGCAGCCTTCCCATTTCAGTGTGAGCATGGAGTTTTGCCACCTTTTCTAAGCTAGGCAAATACTCCCCACTAAGCTACATTCCTATCTTCTTTATTGTTTGTTTGAGAAAAGATCTCATGTATCTCATCCTAGCCTTAAACTCACTATGTAGCCAAGCCTGACCTTGACCTAATCCTTCTGTTGGGATTATAAGCAGGTACCACCACGTCTGGCCATTTTGCCTGTTTTGCTTTGCTTTTTGTTTTGTTTGTTTTTGTTTTTTTTCTTCGAGACAGGGTTTCTCTGTGTAACAGCTCTGGCTATCCTGGAACTAGCTTTGTAGACCAGGCTGGCCTTGAACTCACAGAGATCCACCTGCCTCTGCCTCCCCAATGCTGGGATCAAAGGTGTACACCACCACTGCCCAGCTTTTTTTTTTTTTTTTTTGGTTTTTTGAGACAGGGTTTCTCTGTGTAGCTTTGAGCCTTTCCTTTAACTCACTCGGTAGCCCAGGCTGGCCTTGAACTCACAGAGATCCACCTGCCTCTGCCTCCCGAGTGCTGGGATTAAAGGCGTGTGCCACCACCGCCCGACTGTTTTTGTTTTTTTTTTCTTCCCACTTCTGTGCCCTCCTAGATTAGTGCCTGCTACACAGTAGGTGCTTAATAAATGTTTGTTGAAAGGGTGGGAGACAACTTAGTCGGTGAAGTACTTGCCTTGGGAGTCTGAAAACCTGGGTTTGGTCCCTAGCAGCCGGTTAAAAAGTCTGCTGTGGTGTCAAGCACTGGGGGAGGAAAGACGCAGGTCTCTGCGTGATGACCAGGCGTGGTGAGTCCCAGGCCAGTGAGAGACCGCCTCAAAAAATAAGATGGGGGCTGGAGAGATGGCTCATTGCTTAGGGAGCACTTACTGCTCTTAGAGAGGACCTGAGTTTGGTTCCCAGAATCTACATGGGGCAGCTCACAACCAAACCACCTGTGACTCCAGCTCCGGGGGATTTAACACCTTCTTCTGGCCTCCAAGGGTACCTACACTCACATACACATACATGTCACCACATACATATGCACATGACTTTAAAAATGAAAACAAGGTGGAGGGCTTCTGAGCATGAATGATACCTAAAGTTGGCTTTCTGGCTTCTATACACATGTGTGTCTATACACACACACACACACACACACACACACACACACACACATTAAAAAATAAATGTTCTTTTTTGTGGTAAATAAATGTTCTTTGAGTAAGTGAATACCAGTACTTTGGGACTGAGGTAGGCACGAGCACATGGAACCATATCAGGCCCTGACGCTGTCTTTGTGGAGCTCTTGGCTAGGAAGATCAATCCTTGGATTATAGAGATGGCAGCTGACTGGTGTGTCCACTCCCAACTTCTGCCTCCACTCCCTGTGGACATTTGGGGCAGCACCATGTGCCTCTGTTGTGCTCAGAAGAGTCAATGCTGGCTTTTGAGAATGTGTGTTTTAGGTTGCTATGTTCTGGGTTCGAATCCCAGTCTTCTAACTTGTGTAAGCTGTGAGCTGGACACCGGATAAGGTTGGGTTTACGGTAAGGACTGCAGTGTCTTCAGGGGGGCTGGAGGCATCATGGGAGGAAACATTTTGGGAGAACAGGGGTTCTCAAGGACTAGACTTGAGAAAGACAGCTGATCAGGGTAGAGGGGGCAAGCCACAGCCAGGACCCCAGAACCCTCTGCCTCATGCCTCATAGGACCCTGAGGAGTGTCAGAAGCAGCTGAAGAAGAAGCAGAAGAACCGGCTGGCTGCCCAGCGCAGCCGGCAGAAGCACACCGACAAGGCAGATGCTCTGCACCAGGTAGGGATGCCCTTTGTTGGTTCCTATAGAGAAAAGAACTCTCTTCTTTCTAAAAGTTTACCTTATTTGTTGTTCTTGTTTTTGTTTTGTTTTGGTTTGTTTTTTTTGAGACAGGGTTTCTCTGTGTAGCTCTGGCTGTCCTGGAACTCACTCTGTAGACCAAGCTGGCCTCAAGCTCAGAGATCCACCTCCCTCTGCCTCCCGAGTGTTGGGATTAAAGGGTGTGCCACCACTACCCCACTAAAAGTTTGTTTTATTTTGTATGTATGGGTATGAATATTTTGCCTGCATATATGTCTGTGCACAACATGTGTGTCATGTTCTGGAAGACTGAAGAGAACAGCAGATCCCTTGGGACTAGCGTTACAGATGGTTGTGAGCCCCCATGTAGGTGCTGGGAATGGAGCCTGTCCCTCTGGAAGAGCAGCTAGTGCTCTTAACCAATGAGCCATATCTCTAGACCCAGAAGAGTTTCTTCTGCAAAGTCCAGAGCATGAGCCAGCATCTGCCCAGCATCTAGTGAGAACCTCTTGGGGAGTCACGGGAAAGTGAAGACATGACATGGTGAGGAAGGAGTATGCCAGAAACATAACTCATTAACCCATGAGTGGATCAGTCCATCCCTCACCATGACCATCATTCCATACTTTGTCCACACTGTTGCCTTGAATCCAATAACGTGCGAATAGATTATTAAATCTACTTTTAAATAAAAAAACTACTACTCTCAAATATTTTACACTGCTATGGATTTTTGCATATTGATACAAATATGAAGTTATTTTTGTTATACTGAATATATGTTTCTACTCTTTTTTAAAGGATTTATTTTTGTTTTATGTGCATTCTTGTTTTGCCTGCATTGTGTCTGTGTGAGGGAGATGGATCCCCTGGAACTAGAGTTACAGACAGTTGTGCGCTGCCATGTGGGTGCTGGGAATTGAACCTGGGTCTTCTGGAAGACCAGCCAGTGCTCCTAACTGCTGAGCCATCTCTCCAGCCCTGTTTCTACTCTTGTTTAAGATATTTTTGTATATTGATACAAATTTAAGGTTATTTTTGTGAGAACCTACTGTACCTATGTGTCTGCTCTTGTTTAAGGTATTGCACCTATACAGCTTATTTAACAATGTAATGTAAATTTACAGTCCTTGAAAGTTATTATTTCTAACTACTTAGGATAATGAAGAAATGCAGGTTAGCAGTTAGTCACCTATAACAATCAAACTTGTAGTCATGTTAGGTATGTTTTCAAGTTCAAACAGAGATATCTTTTAGATAGACAGGTGGTCTTCAAACACTTCAGAGACCTACACAATATGGCACTTAAAATGTTTTAATAACATAAGTTTTGTTTTTTTTTTTATGACAATGAGACATATCTGCTCCTGGCAGCACCAATCTACTTCAGAGAAGATGATGGGCACCAAAGAAACTCCATATGGAGTTTACTTTCTTTGTGGCAGAAATTAGCCACTGGGCAGGAAACTGCCCTTGTCCCCACTGCTGACAGTATGCTGTCCAAATGGACAAGCAGGACACAGAAGAAAGTGACTGCCAAACTTTGCCAAGATAAGGAGGACAGTCCTTCAAAATTCCTGCTCCCCAGAAAAGTCTGTCAGATAATCGATGCCTGCAGGCTAAAGATGAATGTCCCAATGTTATAGAGGAATCTTGGGTGACTGTCCAGGCAGTTAACTGTTTCTGTCATTTCTTAGTTTTGGAAGTTGTTTGATCTGCACTTCCGGTTTACTCAGGTAATAGTATATCCTTCTCAGGTCTCTGATGGTGTTGAAGACTAGATAGTTATAGTTATAGTTTTCCTTGTTACCAGACTCAGAAAAGAAATTCACAAAAGAGGTGTAAAGTGTATAAGATTGAGAGACATAAAAAGATAGTTTTGGGTTGGTAATACACGTTAGGATGGAAAGTGAATTAGGTACAACACTTTGAACCAAAATAGGATAGATAATGGAATATCTTCTCCAAATTTGTCAAATGCAAATGGACTGGACATTCTTAATGTAATTCTTACACACACACACACACACACACACACACACACACACACACACACACATATTTGTATATAGTTATTATATGCATTGCATATGGTTTTAATATGTTAGTTAAAAGTTAAAATCTTCCTTTTGAGCCAGGTGGTGGTGGCACACCTTTAATCCCAGCACTCTGGAGGCAGCGCCAGGTGGATCTCTGTGAGTTCAAGGCCAGCCAGATCTACAGATCAAGATCCAGGACAGGCACCAAAACTACACAAAGAAACTCTGCCTCAAAAAAACAACAACACAAAAAAAATCTTTCTTTCTTCTTTTTCTTTTCTTTTTTAGACAAAAAGGGGGAAATGTGTGATATTTTGATCATGTTCTGACAAATAAAGCTTTCTTGGAGTCAGAGGGTGGAATTAGCCACTAGGTGACCAAAATTAACCACAGAAGTTTTGGAAGACTGAGGACAGATAGGAAAGGAAGTAGTAAGGTGGGTCAGAAAGAGATCTGGCTCTCTGTTTAGAGGAAGGAATTGAGCAGGTAGGATGGACTGGTGGCTTCTCTGCTTCTCTGATCTTTCAGGCTCTTACCCCAATAACTGACTCCTGAATTTTTATTGATAAAAATAATTAGAGTAACACTTCAGTCATCCTTCACAGTAGCTTTCTCTTGCATCGTCCACATTGCTTCTCTCCTGAGACTCCAGATGCCATGAAGACAGGGAACTGTCCCATTCTGTTCTGCCTGCAACCACCTACAACAGGGCCTGGCAGGAAGAAGAGGCTCCGCAGTTTATTGTAGAGCAAATGACATCGTCAGGATAGAGCGCTCTGGATGACAGTGTGGGAGGACACATTCAGTCCCTTGGGCCACCATACCCAGCACCACAGATTGGCTTAAACCACACACAGTTCCACATCTGTCTGGTGATTTTGATGCTGGGAAGCACAACTCCACATCAAGGTCAAGGTGCTGGACAAATGCTCTCTATCACTGAGCTACACCTCCAGCCCCCGATTTTATTTATTTATTTATTAGACTTTAACTGATTGTTAATGTGAGTATGGGGGGGGGGATGCATCTGTACCAGAGCATGCATGTGGAGGCCGGAGGACAACTGTGTGAAGTCAATTTTCTCCTCCCATGTTTGAACCAGTCCCAGGGATCACACTTAGGTCATTAGGCTTGTGTGGCAGAGTGCCTGTACTTGCTGAACCACCTCACTAGGTTGGCTTACTCCTTATTTTATTTCATTTATTTATTTATTTAGAGACAGGGTTTCTCTGTATAGCCCTGGCTGTCCTGCAATTCACTGTGTAGACCAGGCTGTCCTGGAACTCAGAGATCTGCCTGCCCCCGCCTCCCAAGTGCTGGTGTTACAGGCATGCACTACCAGGCTTGTCTTGTTTTTTATTTTTTATTATGTATATGTGTGTGTCTATGTACTTATAGGTGCAGTGCCCACAGGAGCCAGAGATACCAGATACCCCTGGAACTGGAGTTCCAGGTGGTTGTGAGCCACCTGACATGGGTGCTGGGAGTTGAACTTAGATCCTCTGGAAGACCAGTTCACTATCTTAACCCCTACCTCTGCCTCTCTGGTGCTAGGATTACAGGCATGCGCCACCATGCCCACTTTATGTGGTGCTAGGGATTGATCTCAGGACTTCATTTATGCTAGGTCTGAGCTAGCATACTGAGCTACGTCCCCAGTAGAAATATCCATTCTAGGGCTGTAGAGAGGGCTCAGCAGGTAAGAGCAGGTGCTGCCAGGTCCGAGCACCCGAGTTCAATCTCAAAGACCCACACAGTGGAAGAAGAGAACTGACCCCCAGAAGTTGTCTTTGACCCCACACTTGCACCGTGGTGTGGATGTGCCCCCTGTACACTAAATACACACATAAATAAAATACACTTCAAATTTCTGTAAAGGAAAAAAGAAATGTCCTTTCCATCTGCAGAAACCACTGTGGAAGTGGTGCTGCTGTGCCTCCGAGGCCTTCGGAACCACGCCCGTGGCCTCCACCACACTGCATGCAGGGTGCCCTTGACCGGTCGCCTTGTAAAGTGTCCCACAAAGGGGACGGAGAAGTTGTTTGAGTTATTCAGACCTAAGAGGTGTGGAAATAAAACTCTCTGTGTCTCCACCGTCACTGTCACCCAAACGCTGCTCACAAGTGCGAGTGCGGAGCGGAGGGAGGCAAGACGTCTCAGTGGGTAAAAAGTCGGACCCCTGAGTTTGAGTGGCGAGAGGCCAGCACTCCTCCCACTGGTTTCCCTCTGATCTCCACACACAGGTCATGGCACGTGCCACTCCCCCAAAAATGTTTACAAAAGTAGAAGCACAGTCCTTGCATGGTGCACATGCTCAGATGGGGCTCTAATCCAAGAGGATTGAGAGTCTCACAAAGGGAGGAACGGTGGAGGCGGGCATGGTGGCATGTGCCTGTAATTCTAAGGTTTGGGATCTAGCAGTCTAGTGGATCAGGAGTTCAAGGCCAGCCTGGGCTATATGCTACTGTCTCAAAAACAAAGCAAAATTGCCTGTTGATGATTGCCCTGTGTGTTTTCAGAACCTATGGTTCAGCCAAACAGGGCTTAGAAAATGCTGACTCAGGGGTACCTGCCAACCTATGCAGCAGTACCCTGAATCCCTTAGTGTCTTGTTGGTGCCTTCTGAGGACCTGGAAGCTGAGCCCTGGCCTTTCGAAGACTCAGTGTATCCAGGGAAGAAGGACATTGAAATTGCCCCGTAAAGGCCATCTCAAGAGTATCAAAGAGTCCAGGCAGAGCAGACAGTAATGTGTGAAAGAAGCAAATTCCAGGGGGAAGGACAGGAATTAAGAGAAGCCTGGCCAGACGGTGGTGGTGCACATCTTTAATCCCAGTGCTTGGGAGGCAGAGGCAGGTGGATCTCTGTGGTTTGAGGCCAGCCTGGTCTACAAAGTGAGTTCCAGGACAACCAGGACTGTTACACAGAGAAACCCTGAAACCCTGTCTCGAACCCCACCCCTTGGGGAGAGAGAGAGAGAGAGAGAGAGAGAGAGAGAGAGAGAGAGAGAGAGAGAAGCCTGGAGCCCCACAGCAGTGCATTCAGACCCTGGAGTCTTGGGAATCTTTAATGACTTCAGTCTACAGTTAATGGCACAGGAGGGCTCGGTGGTACATGCCTATAATCCCAGGATTTGGGAGGCTGAGGCAAGGAGGGCTGCAGCCAGTTAAAGGCTAGCCTGGGCTATAGAGGAAGACCTCGTCTCAGAAAACCTGGGGCGGTGCCGTAGTGGGGAAGAGCATTTGCTGTGCAAGCATGAGCACTTGAGTTCAGATTTCTAACCATCTTAGATGCTGGGTGTGGCCGCCTGTGCCTGGAACTGCAGCATTAGAGGCAGAAACAGGCACATCCCAGGAGCCTGCTGACCAAAATGTCCCACTCCAGGTTTAGTGGGAGATCCAGACTTAAGAAAATAGAGGGCAGAGAACAATAGAAGATCCCCAATATCTTCCTGTCACCTCATTTGCTTACAGTGCCCCCTCCCCAACCAATCAGAGATAAAGTTCGAATCCATCAAACAAGACCCAGTTACTGAATGGGCCAAGGAGGTGACGGGAGGTGGGGGACAGATCCTGGGTAAGAAGTGGTGCTCCTCAGAGGACCTATAGTGGGCAGAGAGCAAGGTCCTAGCTCTGGAGATTCAGGATAGGGGAACATGATGAGCCTGCCAGAGAGTAGCCAAGAGGTTCTATCTGGATATTCATATTCTATGACAGTGAGTACCCTGCACAGGGTTCTGATCCTGACATCTCTCCCTGCCACTTGCTTCCTCTCCCAGCAGCATGAGTCCTTGGAGAAACACAACCACGCCCTTCGGAAGGAGATCCAGGCCTTGCAGGCTGAGCTGGCACGGTGGGGCCGGACACTGCATCTGCATGAACGCCTGTGCCGAGTGGACGGTGGCTCCTGCCCCGCTCTGCTGCCCTCTGGATGCCCAGTCCAGGCCGAGCAACTCCCGGGACAACCTGCCTCCCATGGATACCGTGGCTGCCAGGAAGAGCCGGGTCTGTTTCAGACTCCTGGCTCCTCTCCCCCAGCCCAGCAACTCTCTCCAAGTCCATGCTTCCACGAGTCCCCTGGCCTCCTCCCTTCCCCACTGCCCTCACTGTCGTTTGACCCTCTCATGATGAGGGCCCCTCTAGCCCAGCTGTCCCCCAGCCCTGTACTGTCCGCATCACCCCCTGGCTCCAGCCTGCTGGGGTCTTTCTCTAAGTCTGATGCCCTCATGCCCAGCCCCCCAGACCAGCTGGGCTCTCCTCAGCCCCTCAGGCTGGAGCATGCCACCAGCAGGAAGCTGTCCTCCTCCAACCCCCCAGCTGCTCTGGGACCAGAGTGTCCGCAGAACATAGAGCGCTTGCCTGCACTGTCTGGCTGCTCCGCAGACTGGCAGAAGCCGTCTGTGGACCCTAGCCCACGCCCCCTCGTGGACTTCCCGCTGCTCTCTTCTGCAAAAATCCACTTCCAGCCTGTACCCAGAGCTGGGCTGCCTTCCCTGAGTTCCTGAAGCAGCCTCAGCAACCAGGCAGCGCCTCCATTTCTGCTTGAGTCACCGAGTGCCTACTGCTGCGGACCAAGCAAAGCCATCCTCTCCCTCAGCTGAGGCTACAGGAAAAGATGGGGGCGGGGCAAATGCAAGAACCTTGAACCTGGCTGCAATACTGCCTGTGTTTTTCTTGGTGGATCTTCCAGCCCTGCACAGTACCAGGTCCTGTTACCCTCGGGCTCCCCTAAAGAGGCTCCTTCATGACTCTTGGGACTGGGGCCATGACAGCTCTGCAGGGTTATCAGCTCCGAAAGGGCATCATTCCCACTCAGCACCCCAAAGTGCCTCGAGCTCTTCACTAGGGTTTCACACATGGAGCTGAGTGAGATGGTGTGTCAGAAGTGGACTCACTCCAGCATTAGAACATACATCTCAGCACTTGTGATGCTAAAAAAAAAAAAAGTGTTTCCCAGGCCCCCTTGTTTTTCTGGGTTGTTGAAAACTGGTTACACTCTGTTGATTATACGTATTATATAAACATACATGCTGTTGAATAATCTTTCTGTAATATGTCACTATGATTGGTTTAATAAACAAACTGACTGGCCAATAGCTGAACAGATAAATTTAGGCGGGAAAGCCAAACTGAGAATGCTGGGATGAGGAAGGGCGGAGTCAGGGGGCACCAGCCAGACGGAGAATGAATGAGTCAGACACACAAAATGGGATAGAGGTAAAAGCCATGAGCCTCAGGGCACCACTTACATTAATAGAAATAGGTTAAGTTGTAAGAGCTAGTTAGTAACAAACCTGAGCTATTGGCCAAGCGTTTATAATTTATATTAAGCCTCCGAGTCAATTATTTGGGAAGCAGCTACCGGATATTTGGGAATAGGCATGTGGGACAGAAAAACCACCTACACACACACACACACACACACACACACACACACACACACGTTGGAAGCAAAAACAAGACAGCAAAGTAGAGATGAGATGGATTTTCTCAGGCATATCAGTCATCAGGGTTCTCACTGAGTGGTGCAGACTTGCCCAGGAACTCACTATGTAGTCCAGGTTAGCCTTGAACTTGCATCAGTCTGTGAGCTTCAGCATCCCGAGTGCTAAGATGACAGACGTGGACCACCATGGCTGTTTCTTCCCTGCACTCTGAGTGCAGACCTTGAGCAGAAGGGCTGGCACATGCTTCTAGTCAAGGGCTCAGAAGGCTTCCCTCCATCTTCTGCTCAAATATGACAGTGCTGCGCTTAAATTACTGCTCATTTGGCGACTACCGAAGAGCTTCGAAGAATAAAGAATATTTTGGAGGGCCAGCCAGATGGCAAAGGCACTTACTTGCCATTTAACGCTGGTGAGCTGAGTTCCACATAAAAGTAGGCGAGAACTGACTCCACAAAGTTGTCCTCAGGTCTCTACAGGTGTGCTGGGGTGCACCCTCATCCCCACACACCATCCCTGCACACAGTAAGAAACTAGAATGCTTTGTAGATTGAGAGGAGACGATGTTTGCAACATCCTAAGCAGAAAAACTAGAGCCTAGCACTAGAACTGTCACTGTAGTTTGATCCTCTGTTTGTTTAAAAACATAAACAGAATCAGGCGGTGGGAGGACTCTGCTTCTGAGAGCAGCAGGCACTCTGTCTGTGCGACTCCACATATGTAAACACAGCTAGCTGGCTAGACAAGCTTTCCAGGAGGCTCAGCACATCCTCACGTCTGCACGGGCCGGCCGTGCTGGTGATCTGTTGCTATGTGACAAATGGCTCCAAAACTTAGTAGCTTAAGCACCAAACAGTTCTTTCTTCTCTTTCTTTCTTTTTCTTTCTTTCTTTCTTTCTTTCT
>CABHPP010000611.1:10522-30054 GCA_902168425.1 Peromyscus attwateri | reverse complement strand
CTCTCTCTCTCTCTCTCTCTCTCTCTCTCTCTCTCTCTCTCTCTTTTCTTTTCTTTTCTTTTCTGTTTTGTTTTCGAGACAGGGTTTCTCTGTGTAGCTTTGCACCTTTCCTGGAACTCACTCTGTAGTCCAGGCTGGCCTCAAACTCACAGAGATCTGCCTGCCTTTGTCTCTCGAGTGCTGGGATTAAAGGCGTGTGCCACCACCGCCCGGCGGTTTTTGGTTTTTCAAGGCAGGGTTTCTCTGTGTAGCCCTGGATGTCCTGGAACTCACTCTGTAGACCAGGCTGGCCTGGAACTCACAGAGGTCCACCTGCGTCTCCTGAGTGCTGGGATCAAAGGTGTGTGCCACCACTGCTCAGCTCCCATGCTTGACTTTTTGAAAGAAAAAAAACATTTATAGGGCTGGGAATGCTGCCACATGCCTTTAATCCCAGCACTTGTGGGAGTCAGTTAGGTGAATCTCTGAGTTTGAAACCAGACTGATCTACATGGAGAACTCCAGGCCAGCCAGGGATATATAGCAAGTTTTTTTTTTTTTTTTGTCTCAAAAATACAAGGGGCTGGAGAGATGGCTCAGCAGTTAAGAGCCCATACTGTTTTTTTTTTTTTTTCCCCGAGACAGGCTTTCTCTGTGTTTCTGTACTCACTCTGTAGCCCAGGCTGGCCTTAAACTCACAGAGATCCACCTGCCTCTGCCTTCCGAGTGCTAGGATTGAAGGCATGCACCACTGCTCGGCTAAGAGCCCATACTGTTCTTGCAATGGACCCAAGTTTGGTTCCCTGCACCCGTGGCAGACAGCTCATAACCACCTGTTAGTTCCAGCTCCAGGGGATAGGAAGCTTCTTCTGAACTCTTTGGTCACCTTCCCTTATATGTGCATACCCCACAGGAGTACACACATATAGACACATAATTAAAATAAACCTTTTAAAAATAATAAAAGGAGGGGGATATGGCTTAATGAGAGAGTGCTTGCCTAGCACACACGAAGCCTTGGTTCATCCCTAGCATTGCAAAAACAAGTAAATATTGGTCTGGGAAGCTAGATTAGTTGGTAAAATGTTTGCTTTGCAAGCATGAGTGCCTAAGTTCAATCTGCAGATATCACCTTAAACAAACAAACAAACTTGCTGTCCTCTGACCTCCACATGTGATCTGTGGCACATGGGCACCAGCATGCACAGCTCACACATGTGTATACTCTTCCTTCCTTCCCTCCTTCCCTCCTTCCCTCCCTCCTTCCTTCCTTCCTTCCTTCCTTCCTTCCTTCCTCCCTCCCTCCCTCCTTTCCTTCTTTTCTCCCTTCCTGTCTGTCTGTCTGTCTGTCTGTCTCTCTCTCTCTCTCTCTCTCTCTCAAAAACAAAACACCAAAGCAGTTATGCATTGGCTGCTACTGCATGCCAAGTACTATTCAAAGCACTGGAAATAAGAACAAACGCCTGCAAATGCCCATCTATATGAATCTTGCATCTTAGTGAGATGACGGGGTAAGAAAAGAAGGAGTAGGAGTGTGAGGTGTTGTGTGACATTTTGGTTCTGACAAATAAAGGTTGCTTGGAGTCAGAGGGCGGAGCTAGCCACTAGCTGACCATAGAGGTTTGGAGGACTATAAACAGAGAAGAGACAGGAAGTAGTAAGGCAGACTTTCGGATGAAGGAATAGTAGAGGTAGGAAGCAACTGCAGCTGCTCTCGGCTTCTCTGATTTTTCAGGTTCTTACCCCAATATCTGACTCCTGATTTTTTATTGATAAGATTAATTACATTGATGCTTAATCTGGCATCCAGCTTTGGGGGCACAAATTCACAAAATAGCCACTTGCCTGTGGCTTTGTGGCCACCGACACCCACGGGGGCTGCATACAGGAGCTGCTTGCAGGAGCTTCACTCTCCGGAGCCACCACACCGATACCGATAGTAGATTTCTCAGCTGACGCAGTAAGCCAGATCAAGTCAAATTAATAAGACCAGGCTTATTGGGCCAAACGCTCTAGGGTGACTCTCCAGCCCCTAGAGGTGAGGCGGGGTGGGGTGGGGGGGTGGGGGGTGGGGGTGGGGAGCACGTGGCAGGTCTAGAAAGGGGCTTAAAGGGCTTAAATACCCTGTAGGTGCTGTCTTGAATTTTGGGGGAGGAGCCTAGACTTTTAGCAGTCTTTTTGAGAGGGGCGGGACTTGGAATGGGAAGGAGCGGGGCTGAGGCAAAGTTTCTAGCCAGACACAACCTCCCCTCCCCCAAAAAAAACCAAAAAAGAAAAAAAAAAGAACAAGAGTGGAGTTAGGATGGTGATGCATGCCTGCAATCCTAGCACTCAGAAGGTGGAGGTAGGAGAATCAGGAGTTCAAAGCCAGATTCATCTACATAGAGAGTAAAGGGAGTTTGAGGCCAGTTTGTCTCTAAAAGAAAATAACAATAACAAAAATACCCAAAGTGCTTATATCAGTAGCATTCATAATGGGAGAAAACTGGAAACAACCCAAATACCTAATACCTATCAACTAAAAATAAACCAGAATATTTTACATGGACAATGCTATACAGCCGTGGGAATGAATGAGGTATACCAGTTGTCTGGGACAGTATGGATGATAAACATCACAAATGTCAAAATGAACAGGGTCAGTGACACAGTTCCAGATTTCCACCTAACAGCCCAAAGAGTCACCTTATCTCCTGAGACCTCAACACAGGCAAAACTGGATCCTTGGCTCCTCTGTGGAAAAGAGCTTCAGGACTAGCCAGTGTGAAGCCCAGCTGAAGTTTATGAAAGATATTTTAATAGAGACTTTAAGAGAAAGACACACCCATAGCATGGGTACAGGCTTCTCAAAGAAGTGCTCACTTTATTGTCTTCATAATCATAGGTACAATTGTGGTTGTGTTTGAAGCTATTGTCTTCAAGGAGCTCCTATGGGATCAAGATGAGATCACAGAGTGGTTCCCAGGGTTTCTGACAAGATTACAATAGATTCGGTTTGCAAAGGGAACAGAACGGTTGGAGAGATGAATGGTTCCAGAGGACCCAGGTTTCATTCCCAGCACCCACATGGTAGTTCACAACCATCTGTAACTTCAGTTCCAGGGGACCCAACACCCTCTCTGACCTCCAGGGGTACCAGGCATGCATAGACAGACATGTAGGCAAACACCCATACAAATAAAAGAACAAAACAAAACAAAACAACCCACAGATTTTTAAGGGACCAAAATGGAAGGTTATTACTGTAAACCAAGTTTATAGCCTTGCTTGGAATCCCCAGAACATGTCTCAGAAATGAAACACAGCCCCAGCCAAGGTCATACACATCGCAGGCCTTAAGTCTGTCTCTTCGCAATTTTAATGTAAAATATTTATATGCAAAGGAATAGCATCTGTATTTCTTCAGCTCTTACAGAAATGCTAATTGTGCTAAAATCTTTGTTTCTCAGCTGGTTTCTATCCCCCCCCCTTTTTCCTCGGTCTTCATATCTTCAGACACTAAGGGAAGGAAACTTGTATGCTCCATTTATTTCAGGTTCAGGAGGAATCTACAGTTAAAAGCTGAGTGAGTTGTCACAGCTGTCATCCTCTGGGGGCCCAGGAGGGTCCTCAACAGCTCCATCATGCTCTGCTATTTTTTCTCTTTCTTTTTTCTTTTTTTTAGGGGGAGTGTGTGTGTTGAGACAGGGTTTTTCTATGTAGCCCTGGCTGTCCTGGAACTCACTCTGTAGACCAGGCTGGCCTCAGACTCAAAGATCCACCCACCTCTGCCTCCTGAGTGCTGGGATTAAAGGTGTGTGCTACCACCATGGCTTGGCATAAATGTTAGTTCTTAAAAAAGAACAAAGCCAGGCTTGGTGGCTCATGGCACTTGGGGGGCAGAGGCAGGAGGATTGCTGTAAGTTCTAGATCAGCCTGTCCTATATAGTGACAACCTATCTATTACCCACCCACCCCCCAAAAAAAATCTGGGAGTGGTGGAATGTGCCTATAATTCTGTGATACAGGAGGTGAGGCAGGGTAGTCAGGAGTTTGAGCCCAAGTAGGGTATGTAAGATTCTGTTTTTAAAAAAATAGGGCTGGAGAGGTGGCTGGCTCAGTGGTTAAGAGCACTGGCTGCTCTTCCAGAGGTCCTAAGTTCAAGTCCCAGCGACCACATGGTGACCCACAACCATAATGGGATGCCCTCCTCTGGCCTGCAGGCATACATGCAGACAGACCACTCATACTGAAAAAAAAAAAAGTCAATCAAACACACTCACATAAACATACACACAAACAGAAGAAGAAAAGAAAAGAAGAAAAGGAAGGAGATGATTGTAATGGCTCCAGCCAGCAATAGTATTTGGGAGGTGGAAGCAAGCAGCTTGGGCTACAGAACAGGGTGTTGTCTCAGGACAAACCAGGTGGCAGAATGCTTGTGTAGCATGTGCACCATGAACAAAAGGCATGAAAGGAGAAGTGGGGGGGGGGATAGAAGAGTAAAGGGTTGGGTGGGAGAGAAACACTGAGCATTGCTGCCAAGTTGGAGTCATTAACCATCAGAACCATGGACAGAGCCAAGGCTGCCTTTAAGGGACCCTTGACGGGGGGTGGGTTTCAGGTCTCACAGAGGTGACTCACATCAGGAAAGATTCAGACCTCCTTTGGATGAGGGCTTGTCTGTGCCTTTGGGGTAATTCCCATCCAGCAGCCAGGAGAGGATTCCTGAGAACTGTGTCTGTATGGTCTGTGTGCAGATTTTCATTCCCTTGCAAAAGAGTCTGCAGCCTCTCATCTTTTTAAATCAGTGAATGCTCAAGTCTCCCTAGGGAGACTTGCCCCGGATCTCACAGATCCAATGGCTGTCCCCACCCTCGAAGACTTCCTGTCTGTCGTAGGCTTGTGTTTATGTAGCATGGAGGCCATGGGTCATCTCCCACAGAGGCAGCCCATCATCACCAATCCAGCGTACTCTGCATATTACCTAGTGATTCATAACACAAAACCTGACTAACAGGAAGTGGAACGGCACACAGACCCACGACTGATGAAGAACCCTGCCTCCCTAAGTCCTTCCACTTCCAGGTTGTTTTAAAATTGGAAGACCTGCCTTAGGGAATGGCAGTGAGGACTGAGGGAGGGAGTACACCAGGGTGCTCTGCATAATGCCTGTCCCACAGTAGGTGCCGTTAAGTGGCTGGTACCTGACTGGACCGTGCCTAGCAGGGAGCAGGTGCGGGGTGGGGAAAACATGCCTAGAAATCCCGCCTATTCTGGACTTAAGTGTGGTCCTGTAAGAACTAAGGAAGGCAGACCTGGCTCAGTTAGTAAAGGCGCTTGCAGGATAAGCCTAACGGCCTGAGTTCAATTCCCAGAACCTACATGGTGGAAGGAATAGAAATGCCTCCTGTGAACTGTCTTACACACACACACACACACACACACACACACACACACACACACACACACGGGAAAAAAAAAAAAAACAACAAAAAGGAGAACTCCACAGCACACTGCGGCCAACTCAGAGAATCCATATGCTCGGAAAGGTCAGGAGGCTGCGCATAAGGCCCAGAGACTGTGTGTGCTTGCCCAGGTTGTAGTTTTGGGGAACCCACCGCACTTCAAGCGTGCGCATGCGCAGAGGATCTGGCGGGAAAGTCCCGAGGCTGCGCTTGCGCAGAAGGATTTGTCTCGAGGCCAAGTTCCGAGATAGCGTGGCTCGCGAGTCCGTGGCCTGCAGTCTTTGGGATCGGCGTCCTCCCTTTGAGAAAGGGTTTCTGAGCGGGAACTCAAGCGTGGCCACTTTTCTGAGGTGCTCGAGGACCCCTAGTCAGTGTGCGGGTGAGAAAGTGTGGCCAAGCCTGTGCGCTTCGAGGCTGTGACCGCCCGCTGTCTGGTGTTTGCATGAGACTGGCTTTGAGGGAAGTTTCTGGGCCGGGCCCCACTCCTCAGCTTTGTAGTGATCCCGTGCCCGTGAGGCGCCCCCGGCAGGCGCCCCCCCCCGGCAGGCCCCCCCCCCCCGGCCGGCCCCCCCCCCCGCCTGGCTTGGAGACCATCCCGTACCAGTTGGATGGCCCGTGGGTTGGGGGTTAGAAGGGTGTGGAGAGCCGGGGTGGCAGTGAGGGGAATGGTGGCCGTGAGCACCGGCCACCACCAAGTCCTGCCAGCCTCCAGGACCCCCGACTCCAGAGATGAGGAGAACCTTTGTCTTCTGGGCTACCGAGGGCTGTTCTCCAACCCCACCACTCCTAAGGTGGTGCAGGTTGTCCATGACACCTATTCGGCTTTCCAGCTTAGATAATCAAAGAAAGTGTCCATTCTAGTTTATAACCACTCCCTAGTCAAGGCTTATCAGTTACCATGGGGGGAAAAAAAAGACTTCTTCCATTGAAATGTTTCCTGTCACAACATGGGTTGTTTTTGTCGTTTTGTTTTGCTTTCTTTATTGTTTGGTGGTTTTGTTCTTTTTTTTTTTTTTTTTTTTTTCTTTTTAGTATGGTTTTGTGTTTTGGAGTCTCATGGAGTCAGGATTTCATGTAGCCCAAGTTGACCCAAAACTCAACATATAGCTAAGGTTTGATTCTCAGCACCCATTCAGGGGTCACGACTATCAGTAACTCCAGTTCCAGGGGATCTGATGTCCTCTTCTGGCATCTGTGGGCACCAAGTTCTATGTGGTGCACAGAAATACATAGAGGCAAAACACCCATACATACAAAATAATAATGATATCAAAAACAATAATAATATTTAAAGAAAAAACAAAACAAAGCATTTATTTTCCAAGACACCCTTTTTTCCCAGGAAGGGCAGTTAGGTGTTTGAGAGAGAGTAACTGGGAATCTCTCTTTGTTTGCTCTTTTTTAATATTTATTTTTCTTTTTCCATTTTCATGCATATGTGGTGTGCATGTGTATTTACATGTGCACTAGGCAGAAGGTTGATGTCGGAATTAGCCTCCATTCCTCTTCCACCTCATTAATTGAGGCAAAGTCTCTCAATCGAACCCAGAGCTTGTCAATACAATTAGTCTTGCTAGTCAGCTTGTACTGGAGAGCCCTGTCTCTGCCTTCTGAGGCTGGCATTGCAAGCCGCCAGGCATTTACATGGGTTCTGGAGAGCCTAACTCTGCTCCTCATATAGCAGGGCAAACACTTCAACCCCTGAGCCATCTCCCCAGCTCGCTTTCCTTTTCTGAGACAGGGTCTGACTCTTGAGCTCAAGCAGCCATCAACCTTATAGCAGTTCTTCCTCCTCCTGAGTGTTATGTTAGGATTACAGGTGTGAACCGTGACACGTGGCTGTGGGAATCATTCTTGACTGTTCCTTTTCCTTCACCTTGTCAAGTCACCAAATCATGAGTGGGTATCTTTCAAGTCACTCTACATTTCAGCTTTATTTTTCTTTTTTCTTCTGTTTTTTTGAGACAGGGTTTCTCTGTATAGCTCTGGATGTCCTTGAATTCATTCTGTAGACCAGGCAGGCTGGTCTTGAATTCAAAGATTCACCTGCCTCTGCCTTCCCAGTACTGGGATTAAAGGCGTGAGCCACCACTGCCCAGCTTCAGCTCTACTTTTAGCACTAAAGATCATGCTACTATTAGCTTCTGTCTGGAACTACGAATGTCTCCTTAATCTGATCCTTTTCATCTTCTCTGTTCCAGGTTATCTTAGTCACTGTTCTCTTGCTGTGAAGAGACACCATGACCAAGGCAACTCTCATAAAGGAAAGCATTTAATAGGGGGCTTGCTTACAGTTTCAGAGGGTTAGTATCATGGTGGGAGCATGGTGGCATGCAGGCATGATGCTGGAGAAGTAACTGAGAGCTACATCCTGATCCACAGGCAGCAGGCCAAGAGAGACACACTGGGCCTGCTGTGGGCTTTTGAAATCTCAAAGCCCACCCACAACAACACGCTTACTCCAAGGCCACACCTACTCCAATAAGGCCACACATTCTAATTCTTCTTATCCGTCTCAAACAGTCTGCCAACTGCAGATCAAGCATTCAAATATATGAGCCTATAGGGGCCATTCTCATTCAGACCACCACACAGGTTCCCCCCCACCCCACATTACAACCAGTAAACTGGACAGCAGTAATCCCAGAACTTGAAAGGTAGAGGCAAGAGAATTGGGAGTTCAAGATCATCCTTAGGTACACTTAAAGGCCAGCCAGGGCTACTTGAGAACCTGTGTCAAAACAACAAAGCAAAAGAAAATCAACCATCCAGTTTGTGTGGGTTATATACATGTTAATATGAGACTGTGCACAGATGGGTGCGGATGTACAGGCATGTGTTTGAGTAGAGGCCCAGAGGTTTTTCTTATGCCCTTCAATGCTTTCTTTCTGATTTAGGATAGGCTGTATGATCCATAACCATCGTCATAAGGAAGGCCTTTGTCCCTTCTCTGCACTTCCTCCCTAGATGATCTCATCCCTTCTAACAGCTTCAAGTACCACTGAAACACGGATGACTCCCTTTTACATTTCCATCTTGATTTCCATCCTTGCACAGTAGGACATTGCCTCCTCAGCATAACCAGGTCTTGCCAGACTTAACAGAAACAGCTATGGGTTCTGTCTCCCAGAACTCTTTCTCCAGAGTCCTCAGTAAAGAATAAGCACTATTGCTTACCCAATTTCCAAAAGCCATCATTGATTCCCATATCCAACCTTCCATTAATGTCAAATCTATCTCAAGTCCAGTCATTCACTACAAAAGCTGCAGGTCCAAGTCAGAAGCAGCTTTCTCCTGGAGTAACAGCAGCTTTCTGACTGCCTCTCAGCTTCCGTTCTTGTGTTTACAGCCCTTTTCACCTTAGCAACCAGATATTAAAATGCCTAAAGCAGGGCCAGTGAGATGGTTCAGGGGTAAAGGCACCTTCTGACAATCCTGACAGCAGAGTTCCATCTAGGGGTTCCACTCGGCAGAACTGACATCTGACCTACCTGTGTTTGCTGTGGCACATGCACACCCACAAACAAAATTAAAAAAAATCTGAGATTAAAAGTGTGTGCCACTATACGTGGCTGTTTGCCTAGTCTTAACTTCGTTGTCTAACTCTGTCCAAATCAGATGACCTCCTGGCAGGCCTGTCGTGTGTGTGTGTGTGTGTGTGTGTGTGTGTGTGTGTGTGTGTGTGTGTGGTAGGGACAGAGCCTGGAGCTTCATGCATGCTAACTCTGTCCAAATCAGATGACCTCATGGCAGGCCTGTCATGTGTGTCGTAAGACAGAGCCTGGAACTTTATCCATGCTAAGCAAGTACTCTACACTTGAGCCTTTGTTTCCATGTACTTAAAATTTAAAACTGTCTCACTGAATTACCTAGGTTGGCCTTGAACTTGGTCTATATTCCTATCAGGTCTTGAACTTGGAATCCTGTGTCAGTCTCCAGAGTAGCTGAGATTATAGGCCTGTATCTCCAGGCCTTTTCAAGTCTATCTTCATAAACTAAGTGAGTACAATTATTATATCCCAAATACCTCGCCAAAAATTGTATTAAAGCTAGTAAAATATTTCAAATTTTCTAAGTGAAAAATTTTTTCCTTACATAAAAGGCTTTTTTTTAATTTAAGTTTTTCTTTTCTTTTTTAAGACAGGGTTTTGCTGTGTAGCCCAGGCTGGCTTTGATTGCAACCTCCTACCTCAGCTTCTTAAGCACTAGAATTACAGGCAGGAGCCACCACACCCAGCTTCAGTTCCCTGTCAAGAACAAAGGTGTATATTTTGGGAGCTTTCTTTCACTCTTCCTTGTTCCTTTCTTCTGTCTCTAAGGCCCTTGAGTTATATATCTCAGAGACACAGGGCTTGTAGCCCAACATTGTAAAAGATGCTTTCTTCTTCTAGCTGAAGGTATTCTTTTGCCATTTTCCCTTCTGAAACTACGGACTTTGCCTCACTTTCTTTTATAATTTTCTAGTTTATTGCTTTAAGCAGTGGGCCCAGTTGGTACAACCAAAAATAAAACATCCCCAATTACCTGTAGTTTTAAGTCTAAATGATTTTTAGGTCCCTGGGACAGATAGAATTTTGAGAGTGCTGCAGTGAAGTCAGTGTGATATGAATGCTAATAGACAGGTTGGTCTTCAGGTCATAGGCCTCAAATGGTGGGTGGCAGAAGGCAGCAGAAACAAATGATCCTTACATACATACTTATACAGGAAAAGTCACATCAGCAGCTTGGTTCGGTTAGGAGAGGCCGAGCCCCTTGGAACGGAGCTCATATGTGACCCTTCCAGGTTTCAGCACCAGGTGTGTAAAATGAAGATACACTCAGGTACAACGAGGAATTTAAGAGTTTGACTCCTTCTGGTTTATTGAGTTGTCCACCAAAACCTTTTAATTTCATTTTCAGGGTAGCTTTGCAACAATTAAGTTTACCCTTTCCTGCTAAACAAAACCAAATCTGGCACGGCTCTAAAGGCAAAACTCTTACCACACAGAGGCCAATTTTAAAGGTTATGTTTACTAGAAAGAGTGGGAATAAACAGGTAAAAGAACAGAATGATCTCAATAATTGTGGAAGTTTCCAAGAACCTGGACTAGATCATCAGTCTCTTCCTGTCCTTTTTCCTTGGGACAGGATCTTACTATGTAGACCAGGCTGCTCTGGAGCTCCCAGAGATCTGCCTACCTCTGCCTCTGGAGAGTTGGGATTCAAGGCGTGCACCACTACTGTGCAACTTAACACTGTTTTTTGTTTTGTTTTTCTAGACAGGGATTCTCTGTGTAGTCCTGACTGTCCTGGAACTCGCTTTGTAGACCAGGCTGGCCTGAAACTCACAGAGATCTGCCTGCCTCTGCCCCCTGAGTGCTGGGACTAAAAAGACTTCTTTACTGACTACCCAGTGCTAAAGACTACATTTAACGTGTGCTTTCTTTCATTAGTCTTCATGATTAGTCTACAACTGCAGGAAACAAAGTTTTCTTTGAAAATGGATTTTTGTTTTGTTGAGACAAGGTCTCTCTATGTAGCCCTGGCTATCCTGGAACTCACTATGTAGACCAGGCTGGTTGGTATCAAACTCATAGAGATCATCTTGCCTCTATTGAGATTAAAGATATATACCACTCACCATGCCCAGCTCTTGAATATACATCTTGAAAAGAAATATGTTTTAACTCCTCATATCCCAAATTATAATTTTAATAACCACTAATCAGAAAAGTTTATATTTTGGCCTGATGTATTTGAACCCACAATGAGTTTGCCTAGAGTTACCTGAGTCAAGAGAGTGCCCAGAGATATAGTTTAATAAAATGACTAAATGATGATAGGCTGTAGTGGAAATTTTGTGGACCAAAGGAATTATAATCTTAGCAATCCAGTCTAGACCTGCTTCCATACAGGACTATGTGAGCCTGAAAAGCATTTCCTCCTTTGGCGAAGTGGCTTCCCTCCAATGCCCTCTGAAATTACATACTCTGAACTTAAGTGTCCTGTCTGTGTGTCTCTAGTTCAGTGGTTCTCAACCTTCCTAATGTTGTGACTCTTTAATACAGTTCCTCATGTTGTGCTGACCCCCAACCATAAAATGATTTTCATTGCTATTGCATAATTGTAATTTTACTACTGTTATTAATTGTAATGTAAATATCTGATATGCAGGCTATCTGATATGCAACCCCTGTGGAATGAAAGGTTCTACTCCCAGAGGGGTCATGACCCACAGTTGAGAAACACTGCTCTAGTTGAAAATACAGGCTTTCAGAGATTCTGACTCTATTTCAGCAATAATGGGAAGATCTCTTGAGACTACCAAGGACTTGGAAAGAGAAGGAGAAAGTGGTCATATGCCCTTGATCTCAGTCCCGAAAGCTGGGTTTGTAACATTAATAGGATTCTCCTACATTGTTGTCCACACTCACTTGTGTTCTCAGTAGCCTACCAGGTTAGGTTTGCTGTGCAAATGTATGTTGAATAAATGTAGACACTCTTTATTCTCCAATGCTGTAGAGAATTTTTCCTCCAGATATGTTTTTAGTGGCTGCTCAACCCTACTGTTATCTTCCATGGCAACTCATATTATCCTCATTAGCATTCAGTCCGACATTAGGTTCTGTACTGACCCAGATGTTTCTGTATGTGAAACAAATTACTCAAACCTTGAAAAATCTTTCTTAGATGTTGTTTAAATCTAATATTTGGGAATCTCATGTTAGATTATGTGTCTACATTTATTCAACATACATTTGCACAGCAAACCTAACCCGGGTTTTTTTTTTTTTTTCTTCCTTTTTTTGGCTTTTCGAGACAAGGTTTCTCTGTGTAGCTCTGGCTATTCTGGAACTCGCTCTGTAGACCAGGTTGACTTCAAACTCACAGAGATCTACCTGCCTCTGCCTCCCAGGTGCTGGGATTAAAGATGTTTGCCACCACTGCCCAATCCAGTTTTGCTCTCTTAAATTTTCTTTTCTTTTCTTTTTTAAAAAATTATTTATTTTATTTTGTGTGCATTGGTGTTTTGCCTGCATATATGTGTGAGGGTGTCAGATCTTGGAGTTACAGACAGTTGTTAGCTGCATGTGGGTGCTGGAATTGAACCCAGGTCTTCTGGAAGAGCAGTCAGTGCTCTCAACTGCTATCTCTCCAGCCCCAAATTTACTTTTCTTGTAAAGCATTAAGAGAAAACCTCTTCAATAATAAGGGTTGGTGTGTGTGTGTGGTGGTGGTGGGGGTATCAGTGGATAACAGTGTTTGATCTGTAATCATGAAGATGTGAGTTTGAATCCTTAGCACCCATATAAAAACCCAGGCATGGCTACACTTGCCTATTACCCCAGCATTGAGGGTATGGGAGTGGGGACAGGGAATGGGGACAGGAGGATGCTGGGAGCTCACTGGTTAGCCAGCCTAGCCAAAACAGGAAGCTTCTGGTTCAGTGAGAAACCTGGTCTAGAGGCAGAAAGGTAGAGATTGATAGAGGAAAACTCCAAATGTCCTGCTCTGGCTTCCACATTACACACACAGGAGCACCTACCCACACAGTCATGTGTGCACCATACACACATGCACAAAAAATCCATCATTAATAGCTGATGCTTATATAACGTCTTGGGGTTTATGAGGTGGCTATTTATAACAGTATTTCATTTATTCCTGCAATTCCAGGAGTAGGTAGAATCATTGCTGTATCTGCTGTAGAAACTAAGAAATGAAGAGGCTGAGCTACTTCTCAGGGCCTAATTTCTATGAAGCAGACGGCAAACGTTCCGGCACTGGGAGGCCAAGGCAGGAGGATTTTGAATTCCAGGCCAGCCTGGGCTACATAGTGAGATCCTCTTTGGGAAAAGAAAAAAGCAAAACAAAACAAAACAAAACCAAACCCCTTAAGCTGTGGTCTCCTAATTTCATCTCTTATGTCTTTTCCACAATGCCATACTTCCTGTAACTTTTCTTCTTTGTTTCCTTCTATCATGACTTGTAGTCACCCACAAATGGGTCGAGAGTCCGACCTCTATTCTATAAGGTCCCATCAACCTAATAGTAGTTACTGGCACCTAGTGTCACCATAACGACAGTAGTCAAAGTTGGAAAATAACCCTGTGAAATCCTTGAGCCACTACTGCCATCTGGTTGTTTTGGAGTATGCTGTCTACTCTTTATTTTCAAATGAGGTAATTAGTGTGTGGTGTCTGCATCTGAAACAGGCAGCCAGCAACTAATAGGAACAGGCCTCAGCTAGCAGAGAGTTGTTTTTGTTTTCTCAGCCAGCCAGCTGTGGTGCAGGACACGGAGTTTCCTCTTGGGATAGTCATCTTTCTTTTGCTCAGGTGCCCCTAGGTCTTAGGTTATGCAGAGGTCACTGTGTTTACAACTCTGAAGAACTGAGTTTCTGTGGCAGCAACCAAAGCCTCACCAGGTGGCCCCCTACCTCCTTAGAAAATCCGTCTGGAGCCCTGACTGATCACCTTTACCTTGGATTCCTGCCATGCCTTGGGCAAGGGACGTTCACCACTTTTTTCCTCAGATTATGCATAGCATTTCCCCTCTGGTAACTTTGCAGTTGGCAACAATTGCTTTTCATTTTTGACTGAAATTCTAGTCTAAATAGTCCCTGCTCCAACCACCTCCCATTCCATTCCCAAACAGCCGGGATCAGACACTGGGGTATCTCCTTACTGGCAGCTCAGACTTGAACTTTGGAAATTTCAGGAAATTCCGTTTCTTTGGCACATAGCTTTTAAAATTCTGCCGTACAAGATTCTCTGCTGCTGAATAGAAATGGTGTAAGATAATATAGAGGAAAAATAATGAAAATAGTACAGAATATGGTGGTACATGCCTGTAATCCCAGCACTCTGGGATACTGAGGCAGGAGGATTGTTGTGAATGAGAGACAAGTCTGGACTACATTAGCCACATTAATGAGCTCAAGGCTTTGCTGGGATGCATATAGAAACCCTGTTTCAAATAACCAAAAAAGAAAATAAGAAAAAAAACTTACATGAATGTGTATATGATATTTTACTATTTACAAAATGATTTTATGCTTATTATCTTGGTTTCTTCCTCTTTATAACTAGAAGTTGGGCTAACAGAATGGTTGATGGACATATACTCCTTCGATAGTGCTTCAGTTCCTAGTCTGTCGAGTCTATACTACTTGTTGCATAGGCTTGTGACAAGTGAGGTAAATACATACTGAGCATTTAGGATAGGGTGTAGCAAAAGTAGTTTTTTATTGGTCACTGTGACACACTCTATAGCCCCAACTATTCAGAAGGCTGAGGCAAGAAGATCACTTGAGCTCAGTAGCTCTGGGCCTGTACTGGATGGTTTTGTGTGTCAATTTGACACACACTATAGAGTCATCAGAGGAATGAGCCTTAGCTGAGGAAATGCCTCCTTGAGATCCAGCTGTAAGGCATTTTCTTATTTAGTGACCAATGGGGGAGGACCCAGCCAATGGTGGGTGGGGCTATATCCCTGGACTCTTGGTCTTGGGTTCTATAAGAAAGCAGGCTGAGCAAGCCATGGGAAGCCAGGCAGTAAGCAGCACCCCTCCATGACCTCTGCATCAGCTCCTGCCTCCAGGATCTGCCCTAGTTGAGTTCCTGTCCTGACTTCCTTCAGTGATAAACAGCAACGCTGAAGCATAAGCCTAATAAACTCTTTCCTTCACAATTTGCTTTTTGGTCATGGTGTTTTGTCGAAGCAATAGAAACCCTAACTAAGACAGGGCTAGACTGGGTAACATAGGAAGACCCATCTTCAAAACAAAACAAAATACAACAACAAAAACCCTATTGTTCCAGCCCTTGGGAGTTAAAGGACTGAGGATCAGTTCAAGGTCATCCTCAGGAATATAGGGTGTTCAAGGCCAGCCTGAACTACATAGGACCCTGTGTTCAAAAAGCAAACATAACTGTTGTTACTGTGTAAGAAAACTAAGGCTCAAGCTTGAGGCTGGAGGATTGCCATGAATTTGAAGGCAGCCTAGGTTACAATGTTCCAGGCCAGCCTGGGTTACAAAGTAAGAACTTGTCTGAAATTTTTGTATTAAAGAGGGAAAGGAAAGATGGAGAGGAGAGAAGAGACTGACATGCAGAAATCAAGTAGACACATTAGGGCTGAGATTCAAACCAAGATTCTCTTTTGTGCCTGTTCTGTTTATTGTATCTCAGTTGCTTCTTCTAAAATCAATGTCCGAGAGTTGAATATAGGAAACTTTGATGCTTGGAAACTGTGGACCTATTTATTATTTAAAGTTCTGCATGTAAAGGCCAAGGACTGCAGCATTTATATCTCTACTTTAAAAAGAAGGGAGGCACAGAAAAGCCCTAGTAATTTAGAAAATCGGTGTCCTTGATTTTGTCTCTGAGCTCATGCCAAATGTGACCTGTCTTGGTTTGCTTTTTATTGGTGCCATAAGTCTCCATGACCAAAAGCACCTTGGATGAAGGGGTCTATTTGGCTTAGAGGTTACAGTCCATCATCAGGGAAAGCCAAGGCAGGAACTGAAGCAGAGGCCATGCAGGACTGGTCTACCGAACTGCGCCCCCTGGCTTGCTCAAGTCTATTTTTCCCACACAAGCCAGGACCATCTTTGGAGGGATGGCACTTTCCACATGGGCTGGGCCCTCCCACATCAGTCACTAATCAAGACAATACCTCACAGACTTGCCCACAGGCCAATCTGATAGAAGCATTTCCTCAGTTGAGGTTCCCTCTTCCAGATGTTTCTATGTTATGCCAAGTTAACAAAGCAAACAAACAAAAAAACAAAATAAAAACACAACTAACCAGCACAGTCATAAAATTCAAACTTGAATGTTGTTTTGACTTTATATAGATGTGGGTCTAACACACCATTTATTTTCACAGACTAGGTAGGGAAAGGGTCCAGGTAATCAATAGCAGTGCTGAGTGAGCCTGGTTCATGGGCACTGGTACTGTGTTGAACATTTACCCTTCAAGAGATGCTGCAGATTGACAGGTTTCCTTTCCTATATTTAAGGAGCCGTCTTTTGAGACAGGGTTTCTCTCTGTAGCTTTGGAGCCTGTCCTGGACCCTGCTCTGTAGACCAGGCTGGCCTTGAACTCACAGAGATCCGCCTGCCTCTGCCTCCCAAGTGCTGGGATTAAAGGCATGTGCCACCCCCCTGGGCTCATCTTTTGCTTTTTACCACTGGGCTCATCTTTTGCTTTTTATTGATTAATATTTCTACTTTTTTTTTTTAGGCTACCATCAAGAAACAATGAGTTTAAAACCATTCACCTACCCATTTCCAGAGACAAGGTTCCTTCATGCAGGACCCAATGTGTATAAGTTCAAAATCAGATACGGCGACAGTATCAGGTAATTTGAAAGGTAGGAAGATAGCTCATGCTAGCACAGGCAAGTGCATTCCTCCAGGTCATCATGTCTTTGCCTGACTCAGTCCAGGGAGTGACTGCAGTAGCACCTGGTCAGGCTTTCCCAGGTGCTTAGTATTCATTATATTTGTTATTGGTACTTTCCTAAAGTAGGGACAGTATGCCTTTGAGAAGATATTTCTCAGAATTTTTTCAGCTTGGCCTTGTCTCAAAACCACCATGAATCAATCAATCAATTGTAAATAGGTCTGGAGAAATTACTTGTCAGTTAAGAGCACTGACTTCTCTTCCACATTCGGGTTCTGTTTCCCGAACCTATGTGGTGACCTCTTCTGTAACTTTCGTTCCAGTGGGTCTGATGGCCTGCTAGCCTAGCCTCCACAGGTACCACGTGCCTGTGGTTCACAGACATACATACAGGCAAAACGCCCATATGCATAAAATAAAAATAGGGCCTGGAGAGATGACTCCCAAAGGACCGGAATAAGATTTCCCGAACCCAGCCAGTGGTGACGCACGCCTTCAATCTCAGCACTCAGGAGGCAGAGACAGGCGGATCTCTGAGTTTGAGGCCAGCCTGGTCTACAGAGTGAGTTCCAGGACTGCCAGGGCTACACAGAGAAACCCTGTCTTAAAAAACAAAACAAAACAAAACAAAACAAAAAAAGGTTCCCAGAACCCACTTGTAAGTCAGAAGTCTTACAAGTGCCTGTGACTGCAGCACTAGGGGATATGCTGCCTCTTATCTCTGAGGGCACCCGCACACATCTATACACCCACACAGACACAAATATATGCACATTATTAAAGAATAAAACTTTCAGAGGATAGTGGCTTTCTATGAGTTCGAGGCCAGGCTGGTCTGTGGAACCAGTTCCTTGCTAGCCAAGGTTACTAGTGAAACCCTGTCTCAAAAATTAATAAAATAGGCCGGGCGGTGGTGGCGCACGCCTTTAATCCCAGCACTCGGGAGGCAGAGCCAGGCAGATCTCTGTGAGTTCGAGGCCAGCCTGGTCTCCAAAGCGAGTTCCAGGAAAGGCGCAAAGCTACACAGAGAAACCCTGTCTCAAAAAACCAAAAAAAAAAAAAAAAAATTAATAAAATAATTATTATTCATTAAGTAAAAAGTCAAACAACAACAACAACAAAAATCAAAGCATCCACTTTTACCACTTTTACTCCACCTCACACTGGAGTTCTAGCCAGAGCACTTAGACAAGAAAGTGAAGTATACAAGATGATATGATCTTAGTCATAGAGGACCCTAAAGAACACACAGGTGCACATATGTACATGTACACACACACAGATTATTAAATAAGAGTAAAAAATTAAAAAGAGAAACAATTCCCTTTAAAATAATGTCAAAAACATCAAAGTACCTCACAATAAAGTATTCCTTAAGAATTATAAATTATTGCTGAAAGAGATTAAAATCTCATTTGCCTGAAGATGTAGCTCAGTGGTAGAATACTTCCCTCACATGCAATACTGGGCTCAGTGCCCAGCACCAAGAAATAAAGGACTTAGTAAGTATTTTGTGTTCACAGCTTAGAAGACATGTCATTAAATACTGGCCAAATGACCTACAAATTTAGAGTCATTTCAGTCAAAATGCAAGTGACATTTTATTCAGAAATGGAAAAGGCTCCCCTAAAATTCATATCAAATTTCAAAGAATGCTGGGCAGCCGTGGCAACATGCCTTTAATCCCAGCACTCGGGAGGCAGAGCCAGGTGGGTCTCTGTGAGTTTGAGGCCAGCCTGGGCTACAGATCGAGATCCAGGACAGGCACCAAAACTACACAGAGAAACCCTGTCTCGAAAAACAAAAAAACAACAACAAAAATTTTTTTTCAAAGGACATTAAAGAGCCAAAACAATTATAAAAATAACCAAGTTGGGTTCATATTTTCATACCTTACTTTTTTGTTGTTTTGCTTATGGTTTTGTTTTGAGACAGGTCTTGCTGTGTAGCCCTGGCCCCAAACCTATGGTCCTCTTGTTTAGCTCCTGGATGCTGGAATCAAAAGTATACACCATCATACTCAGGTTTTTATGTTTTGGTTTTGGTTTTTTTTGGAGAGATGGCTCAGTGGTTAAGAGCACTAGCTGCTTCTTCCACAGGACCCAGGTTCAATTCCCAGCACCCACATGGCAGCTCACAACTGTCTGAAACTCCAGTTTCAGGGGATCCAACACCCTCACAGAGACATACATGAAGGCAAAACACTAATACACATAAAATAAATAAATAAATAAATAAATAAATAAATAAATAAATAAATGTTAAAAGAAAAAAAAGATTTATTAGCCAGGTGGTGGTGGTGCACACCTTTGATCCCAGCAATCAGGAGGCAGAGACAGGTGGATCTCTGAATTCTGAATTTGAAGCCAGCCTGGTCTACAGAGAGAACTCCAGGACAGCCAGTACTGTTACATAGAAAAACCCTGTCTTGGGGGGAAGGAAATAGATAATTTTTTAAAAATTCTCTCTCAAAAGCCCAAAACTTATTATTGACAACAAATACTGCCAGTTGTTTTCCTTGATTTGACATGCTTGCTTTATTGATATTTGAGAAAATGTTAACCTCACAGAGCTGAAGAACAGACAATTTGTTTATCAGCTAATTATTCAAGTAAAACATTATTGCATGAAAAGAACAGCTCATTCTGTTTGCAACTTAAAGTGTCACACATGTTCTTTTCCTCGGTGCTTCTTGTTTTGCTACATACTATATCA
>CABHPP010000611.1:0-10422 GCA_902168425.1 Peromyscus attwateri | reverse complement strand
TTTACAGGCTGCGGTCCAGCTAGTCCAACAATGGCTGTCTCCCAATGGAAGGTCCAAGAATCCAGTAGGTGTCAGTCCCTGAGGCTGGCTGTCTCGGCTGGTCTTCCGTACATACCTGACTCTTGAAGTGGACTGTAATGCCAGTGAAGAATGGACTTGACAGCAAGAATGAGAGCGAGCAGGCAGAGAGAACAAGCATCCTTCTTCCATGTCCTTTCTATAGGCGACCAGCAGAAGGTGTGGCCCAGATTAAAGTGGATCTTCCCACCTCAGAAGATCTGAATTAAAAGTGGGTCTTCTCATGCCAGGTGGTGGTGGCGCACGCCTTTAATCTCAGTACTCGGGAGGCAGAGCCAGGCGGATCTCTGTGAGTTCAAGGCCAGCCTGGGCTACAGAGTGAGTTCCAGGAAAGGCACAAAGCTACACAGAGAAACCCTGTCTCGAAAAAAACCAAAAAACCAAAAAACAAAACAACAACAAAAAAAAAAAAAACAAAAAAACAAAAAAAAAACCCACAAAAAACAAAAAAACAAATTGCACTCGGGAGGCAGAGCCAGGCGGATCTCTGTGAGTTCGAGGCCAGCCTGGGCTACAGAGAGAGTTCCAGGAAAGGCACAAAGCTACAAGTGGGTCTTCCCACTTCAAATGATTTAATTAAGAAAATTCCTCACAGTTGTACCCACTCACTTGGGTTTTGATTATTTCCACATGTAGTCAAGCTGACAGCCAAGAATAGCCATCACACATACCTTAAAAGAAACAGTATGGGAGACTAGAGAGATGGCACAGTGGATAAGAGCATTGGCTGCTCTTCCATAGCACCAGCACCCCAATCAACTGTAACTTAAATCTAAGGAGATACTATGCCCTCTTCCCATGTGTGGGTACTTCACACATGTGATGCATAGATGTACATGTAGGCAAAACACCTATACACATAAAATAAAAAATAGGGAGTAAATGTAAGTTAAAAAATTTTAAGATACAATGAAGCCCAGTGTGATGGTGTATTTCTTAAATCTCAGCCCTTGGGAGGCAGAAACAGGTAGATCTCTATGAGTTTGAGGCCAGCCTGGACTACAGAAAGAGTTCGTGGATAGTCAGAGCCATACAATGGGACCCTGTCTTAGGGAAAAAGAAAGAATATCTCCTGAAATCTCATAAAAATTTATGTTTCTATTTATCAGTTAAAACAATTTTTTTTTTTGAGACAGGGTTTCTTGCAGCCCAGGCCAACTTCATTCACTGTGCAGCTGAGTCTAGTCTTAAACTCCTGATCCATCTGCCTCCACCTGTCAGGTTCTGGGATTATAGGCATGTGCCACCATGCTTGGCAGTTCAAATAAGTTTAAATAGTGGGCTTAGAGTGTGGCTCAGTGGTAGAATATTTGCACTGGATATACAAAGCCCTAGGTCTAATGCTCTGAGCCCCTCCAATTTAGTAGACTTTTAAAAAATGCTCTGGAGAATTATTAACCTTTACATCAGGAATATAAGGTCTTGGAAGTTTAACAGAGAAGACTGGGGGTGGGGAAACAACTACTGCTCAAACTCCATCGTGTAAGGCGAGCACTGGGTCAGCCAGACTGTAATGTATCTGGTTTCTTTAGTGCCACAGAGCAGATGCTGGACATGGCTGACTGTCTTATGGTACCTCTCTGTTTACCTTCTAGAGGAGAAGAAATAGAGGACAAGGAAGTCATCATCCAGGAGCTGGAGGTAGGAAAAAATCAGACAGCTTCTCAAGAAATTATTTACTCCTCAAACCAAAGAAGAATCCATACCCAGACTTCTATTATTTCCCTCAAACTAAGTCACAAACTCCACCTGGTACATTGGTATCTCAGTGCAAAGAAGCCACTTTTTCCAGGAAATGTTAAAGCCCGTATCCTTTCTCAAGTCTCACTAAAGTATGAGCGCCTTTGAGACTGGTTGTTGTTTGTTTCCACGAGGGTTCCCAGACAGGGCAGCTCTGTTGTGGCAGTTGGCACAGAGCAGCTTCCGGAGGACTGCTGCCTTCCAGGGCTCTGGGAATGCCATGATCCCAACCACCGCCTGGTGTTTGACGTTCAGGAAACTGGGCAGTAAATACACTGACAAGTGGCTGTGTCTTCATTTTAATTGGAAGCATTTGCCATTGCTTTGTTCCAAGTTCATGTTCATTCCTTTTCTGCACAGCTCTGCTTGTTAGAGATTTCCAGAAAGAACACTGAGCAGGGATACAGCTTTGTAAACTGGTCAAAGTATTGGGCCAGCAGTTGTAGTTCTGGGGACCTGGTCCTGTGTCCCAGTCTGTCCCTTCACCTGTTAAATGAGGTTAAATTGTTTCCAGGATTATGGTACAGATTTCAAATAGATGTGTCCAATACCTGCCACACATCCAGGCTAGAAAACATTTGCATACATTTATGTGCATATTAAAGTTTGAAAGCTGCTTTTTTGTTTGTTTTTGTTTTGGTTTATTTTTGGACACAGGGTCTCACTATATATTACTGCCTGGCCTGGAACTTGTGTAGACCAAGCTGGCTTTGAACTTTCAGAGAGCCTTCTGCCTCTGCCTCTGCCTCTGCCTCCGCCTCCCAAGTACTGGGATTTCAAGCATGAGCTTCCACTGTTGGTTCTTTGCATGCATTTGTGGGTGAGTGCATGTGTGTTTTATTTTTTGCAGCAAGGTCTCATATATCCCAGGATGGCCTATGTATCTGATGATATCCTTGAACTCCTGGTCCTCCTGCCTGTGTATATCACCCTGGGTATGTTATAGGTATATAACTCTACACCTGGTTTATACAGTGCTAGGGATTGAACCTAGGACTTCATGTATACTAAGTAATGACTCTACCATCTATGTTGCATCCCCAACTCTTTTTTTAAATTTTTATTTATTTATTTTATGTATATGGGTACTTTGCCTAGGTGTATATCTGTGTACCACGTGTGTGTCAGGTGTCTGAAGGGACCAAAAGAGGGCGTCGGATCCATTGAGACTAGAATTAAAGATGGTTGTGAGTCACCATATAGGTGCTGGGAATTGAACCCTGTTCCCCTGGAAGAACCTCTGAACCATCTCTCCAGCCCACTTTCTTGGTTTTTGAGATAGAATCTTATTTGGTAGTAGCCCTTGCTAAACTGGTACTTGTCATGAAGCCCAAAAATAACCTGGAACTAATGGCAATTCTCCTGCTTCAGCTTTCCAAGTGCTGGAGTTAAAAGAATGCACTATTATGCCCAGCTGCAAAGTTTTTTGTTGTTTTTGTTTTCTTTTTGTTTTTAAGACAGGGTTTCTCTGTGTAACAGTCCTAACTATCTTGGAACTGGCTCTGTAGCCCAGGCTGGCCTCGAATGCACAGAGATTCACCTGCCTATGCCTCCCGAGTTGGGATTAAAGTTGTGCGCCACCACTGCCAGCGAAAAGCATTTTTTTAAAAAAATTTTGAGACAAGATCTCACTATGAAGCCTAGGTTGGCCCTGAATTCATAATCCTCCTCCTGCCTTGGCCTCCCAAGTGCTGTGATTATATGCCACCATACCTAGCAGCAAAATACTTTTTATATGTTTTCTTTTATTTTTACAAATTTTATTTATTTATTTTATGTGTTAATGTTTTGCCTGCATGCATGTCTGTGTAACACCCATGTGCTCAGTGCTTGCAGAGGCAGAAGAGGGTGCTGGATCCCTTAGAACTAGAGTTACAGATTGTGAACAGCCATGTGAGTGCTGGAAATCAAACCAGGGTCCTCTAGAACAGCCCATGCTCTTTGCCACTGAGCCATCTCTCCAGCCCTACATGTTTTCTTTCACTCCTTATTAGTTTTAGGGACAAGTATTATCATTCTCTTTTATTCCTTTAGAAAATATTGACTGGAGCTGGGCAGTGGTGGCACACACCTTTAATCCCAGCACTCAGGAGGCAGAGGCAGGCGGATCTCTGTGAATTTGAGGCCAGTGAATTTGTGAATTTGGGCTACAGAGTGAGATCCAGGAAAGGTGCCAAAGCTACACAGAGAAACCCTGTCTCAGAAAGAAAGAAAGAAAGAAAGAAAGGAAGGAAGGAAGGAAGGAAGGAAGGAAGGAAATATTAACTGAGAATTAGTGTAGCCTAATGATTTAAAATGTCAGCTCTAGAGGCTGAAAAAGCACCTACCACAAAAGCATGAGGAGCTGAGTTCAGAAGCTCAGCACCCATAAAAGCTGAGGTCAGCACTCTGTGACCCCAATGCCAGGGAGGCAGAGACACTGGATCCCTATTGCTCATAGACTGGCTAGCTTCACCAAATCAATGAGCTCCAGCTTCAGTGAGGAACCCTGTGTCTAACACTAAGAGAAGAGATGGAGGAAGACACTCAGGATCAACTCTGGGCTTCTATATGTGTGCACAGGTGCACGTGGACACGTGCACATAACCACAGAACACATGTATACGCCAAAGAAACTTGCCACCATAAAGGATGTTAGCTACTATTATAAGCAATACACCATGTTAGTATAGCAGATACAACAATAAATGATAGTTTCTGTTTCCTGAGACCCAAACTTGAGGAAAACCATGCTTACAAAAGTGAAATTATGCCTGGTGGTGGTGGTGGTGGTGGTGGTGGTGGTGGTGGTGGTGGGGCACATGCCTTTAATCCCAGCACTTGGAAAGCAGAGACAGGCAGATCTCTGAGTTTGAGGCCAGCGTGGTCTACAAAGCAAGTTCCAGGATAGCCAGGGTTACACAGAGAAATCCTATCTTGAACCCCTCCCCGCCCCCCAAAAAAGTAAAATTACAAAAGTTGGGACTTAAAATCAGAATTTTTTCCATAGGAAAAAAATGGTTGCTGGGTGGTGGTGGTAGCACATGCTTTTAATTCCAGCACTTGGGAGACAGAGGCAGTCGGATCTCTGAGTTCCAAAACAAAACAAAACAAAACAAGAATGGTCTTGGGAGAGGGATCTAGTTCAGTGGGAAGAACACATGACAACAAGGCCTACGTTCAGTCACAATATCCACTCCTCCTCCTCCTCCTAGAAAAAGTCATAGAAATTTGTTGTTGTTGTTTTCGAGACAAGAGTTTCTCTGTGTAGCCCTGGCTATCCTCCCTGCCTCTGCCTCCCAAGTGCTCAGATTAAAGTGTGTGTCACCACCATCTGGCCATAGAAAATGTCTTTTAAAAAACATTTATTTCCTGTATGTGTGTGGGCACCACAATGCACATGTGGAGGTTAGAGGACAACTTGCAGGAGTTGGTTCTCTCCTACCATTGGGGTATCAGGGATTAAACTCAGGTTCTCAAACCTGGTGACAGGAAGTCTCTCTACTGAGCCAGCCCGTGGTCCAAGCAGTCATTTTATAATACCAAAATATTTAGACTAAGGAGCATGGATTAATTACGGACTGTAAGACAAATTGCTAGACGGTCTTATTAATAAAAACCTGAGCCGGGCGGTGGTGGCGCACGCCTTTAATCCCAGCACTCGGGAGGCAGAGCCAGGCAGATCTCTGTGAGTTCGAGACCAGCCTGGTCTCCAAAGCGAGTTCTAGGAAAGGCGCAAAGCTACACAGAGAAACCCTGTCTCGAAAAACAAAACAAAAAAATAAATAAATAAATAAAATAAAAAAAAAAATAAAAACCTGGAGCCAGATATTGGGGCGCACAAATAAAATATTACCACATTTCCTGTTTTTTGTCTAAAATAAAAAAATTATAACTAATATAAGAAACACTATATACAATAAATACAATAACTATATACAATTTATACAGGCAGTAAATACACCAACAATATCTAGTCCATTTGCATTTGACAAATTCAGTGAAAATTTTCCATTATCTATCCTATTTTGGTGTGGGGCCAGATGTAAGACGAATTGCTAAACAGTCTTATTAATAAAAACCTGGAGCCAGATATTCAGGTGCACAAATAAAATATCACCACAACCGACTAATCAATTACTAGTTTAAAGCAAGGTCTCGAGAAATAGCTCAGTGGTTAAGAGCACTGGCTGCTTTCCCAGAGGACCTGGGTTCAATTCCCAGCACCCACATGGTAGCTCACAACTGTCTGTTACTCCAGTTCTAGGGGATCTGATACCTCACATGGACATACATGAAGGCAAAACACCAATGAACATAAAATAAAAATGAATTTTGGGGCTGGAGAGATGGCTCAGAGGTTAAGAGCACTGGCTGCTCTTCCAGAGGTCCTGAGTTCAATTCCCAGCAACCACATGGTGGCTCACAATCATCTGTAATGAGATCTGGTTCCCTCTTCTGACCTGCAGGCATACATGCAGACAGAACACTATCCATAATAAATAAATAAATCTTTAAAAAAAATAAATTTTGAAAAAGTTTAAAGCAAGACTTTTTGACCTGAGCAAAAGCAAAATACCTATATATCAATAACTATTGTGAGTACCTGGTGCCCATGGAGGCCAGAAGAGGTGGTGGATCCCCTGGAACTGAAGTTACAGATGGTTGTGAGCCACTATGTATGTGGGTGCTGGGAACTGAAGCTGGGTCCTGTGGAAGAGCAGCCAGTGCTCTTAACCACTGAGCCATCTCTCCAGCCCCAACAATTTTTGTTTGTTTCTTTCTTTTAAGACCACAGTCAACCTCTTAACATTTTTTTAATTAAAATAATATATATATTATTTTTTAATTAAAATAATAATATAAATCTGGGCATAGTGGCTGATCTCTGTAGTGGTAGATCTTTGTGAGTTCAGGGCCAGCCTTGTCTACATAGTGAGTTACAGGCCAGCCAGGGGTACACAGTGAGACCCTGCCTCAAAAAAAAAAGAAAGAAAAAAAAAAAAAGAAAGAAAAACAAGCAGCAATAAACAGAACATAGTGTGTTTTTTTTTTAAGTGAAAGATTTAAATGGAAATATTAGCTGAGCTTCAACAATATTAAAATAATTTTTAAATATCTTTCAGGATTCTATCCGTGCAGTCTTGGCAAACATGGACAACCTGCAGCCCTTTGTTACAGAACACTTCATTGTATTTCCCTGTATCCTTTCTTTCCTGGTCTTATTTTCCCCAGAAAAGTGAAGTTTGGTGTTTAAGACAGGCCTATCTCATGTGGCCCAGGCTGGCCTTGCAATCACTGTGGAAGCGCCTGGTCCCACCTCCACCTCCCAAGTGCTAGCTTACAAGTGGAGCCCTCTCTAAAGCACCAGGCCTGACAGCTGGACTTTTTTTTTTTTTTTTGGTTTTTCGAGACAGGGTTTCTCTGTGTAGCTTTGCGCCTTTCCTGGAGCTCACTTGGTAGCCCAGGCTGGCCTCGAACTCACAGAGATCCGCCTGCCTCTGCCTCCCGAGTGCTGGGATTAAAGGCGTGCGCCACCAACGCCCGGCCCAGCTGGACTTTTGAGGTAGGTAGCCATGGCTGCCTGCTACTCAGGATGATGTCAAGGGTAGCATGGAAGTCACAGTAATCCTCTTGCCTCAGCTCCTGGGTGTTGTGATTGTAGGCATGCAACCGAACATCTGGCTTTTACTAGCTGCTAATGAGCTACAAGTCACAATCCAGATCCCAGTGGAATCAGTGAGACCAAAGGCAGTTCAAAGGGTGGGTAGAGAAAGGAAGCTGGAGTCTCAGCCTTCAAATAGTTTCCAGGAATGCAAGCTGGTCTCCCTCCTCGTTTCCTTAGCACCGTCCTCAGATAAAAGCAAGTGGGAGAGAGTTTCCCACCTGAAATTTAAACAGGGAGAAGTCATCTTGACCCCTTACCCATTTGTTTTCACTCTGTATGTAGAAATGAAATGGTTTACTGGAGATCTACCTTCAGGTCAGTAGAGTGATGAGAATGGGGGCGGTAGAACAGGAAATAGGCCGAGTATGAACTGAGTACCATGTAGCTGTCTACCCAGCTGGGTTCTGACTGCGCAGGACAGAGCTCTGGAGCATTTCCTCTGAGCTTGGCTCAATTCCCTGTGGCTTAGGCATTATGATAACTTATTTAATCTCCCTGTGTCTCCTTTGTGAAATAGTGAAGAGACTTAATTTCAGGGGTTGTATGTATAAGCATTGGTGGGTGGGAATACATAGTCTGGCTGGAGAGTAATTACTCAGTGAAAGAGCCTATGCAAATACTTTGTTTTTGTTTGTGAGACAGGATCTCACTATGTAGCCCAGGCTGTCCTGGTGCTCACTATATAGACTAGGCTGGCCTCAAACTCACAGTGATCCACCTGCTTCTGCCTCCTGAATACAGGGATTAAAAGCCATGCTGGGCCTTCTCTGATATCCTAACACTGTCTTCCAGTTATTAATCTCCAAAGGATGTGGTTATTTTTACTAAAAGACAAATAAATGCCTACTGGTTTGTTTTGAAAAGTACAAAAGAAGGCTGGAGAGATGGTTCAGTGGGTGATAATGTTTGCTGTGCAAGCACAGAGGCCTGATTTTCAATCCCCATTGCCCATGGCCACATGTACCTATAACCCCGACCTTGGCGGTGTTGGAGAGACGGGCAGATCCTGGGAGCTCACTGCTGGCCAGCCTAGCCGAAATGTTGAGTTTCTGATTCAGTGAGAGATACTGCCTCAAGGGATTAGATGGAAAACAACTGAGGCTACCTGTGGCATGTAGTAACAAAATACATCCTCTTTTGAAGGGCATACTGATAAGTATAGCGAGAGTCAACTCCACTTCAGCCTAGAGGTGACAGTTGTGGAGCAGGGTGGGACAGAAGCTCAGACATTCGGTAGGGAAAGTGGTATTGGGCAGAAGAGGAAAGGGCCCAGACAGAAGCTGTATGTCAACCCAGTTCCCAGAAATAGAGTTCAGAAACCCAGATAAGACAGTCTCAATCCATTATGTTGTTCAAATCTCCCATTGTAGGGAAACCAACAGATGATAGTCCTCTTGAGTTGGTAAGTTTGTTCTTTCTTTCTTTTGGGGGTTTTGTTTGTTTTTGTTTTTCACGATAAGTTCTCTAGCTGTCCTGGAACTCACTGTAGACTCAGAGATCCACCTGCCTCTGCCTCCTGAGTGCTGGAATTATTTTATTTTTTATTTTTTTTATTTATTTATTTATTTATTTATTTATTTATTTATTTATTTATTTATTTATTTTGGTTTTTCAAGACAGGGTTTCTCTGTGTAGCTTTGCACCTTTCCTGGAACTCGCTTTGGAGACCAGGCTGGCCTCGAACTCACAAAGATCTGCCTGCCTCTGCCTCCCGAGTGCTGGGATTAAAGTCACGCTTCACCACGCCCAGCACGTTTGATTTTTCTATATAAAATGAAAGTTGCCTTTCTTGCCTCAAAAGTGCTGCTCTGGTCTCTTCTGCCTTTGCCTCTCAGTCACTGCTCAGGTCCCATCTCAACTGTAAGTAGGAGACCGTGTGTCTCCCTTCGTCTAGATTTCAGAGGCAATGTCTCTGCCAGAATATCTTGCTGAAGTGGAGGTATTACAAGTTGTCTTTGGTAGGCAGTCAGTCCTCTGTGCTGGGCCCTCCTAAACTGTGAGCCACTCTGGAAAAGGTGGGTTCCCAGGAGTCCGGTTTCCTCCCTGCAGGTCCTAGTTGAGAAGAAAGCAGAAGAAGCCACGGTGCGGAAACGAAGACTCATGGAGGAGCCCAGCTCCCCTAGCAGGCCAGGACCACACAGGTCAGTGGTGGAGAGAGGCTTTGCCATCTATTGCTGCTTGTTGATTTTGCCCTTGGACAGTTCTTGATTTGGAGGTTCTTCAGTACCTTGCTCACCCCAGGGGTAAACTGAGGAAAGGGAATAAATTGAAATTTTCTTTTTAATTTGAACAGTCTCTCAGCAAAGTAAGATTGTTCTGTTCATCAAAAATGGAGGCTGAACTGGAGTGTGGCTAGGTGGAGTGCTCACCTAATAAGTGTGAAGCCCTAGCGTCAAAAAAGAAGGCTGGGCGGTGGTGGCACACCCCTTTAATCCCAGCACTAAGGGGCAGAGGCAGGTGAACCTCAAGGAGGAGGAGGAGGAGGAGGAGGAAGAAGAGGAGGAGGAGGAGAAAAACATAAAGGCTAAGAGGAAACGCAGATCTGTAGCTCTGAGCTCAGCGTAGTCAATGAATACATATGGTATTACATTGTAGAAGGCACAAAGCTTAGGAAGTCTCAGAATACTGTACAGAGACAGGACACTGAAGAGATAGTGGGGTTGGGGAGGTGTTTGCCATGCAAGCAGGAGGGCCTGACTGTAATCCCCAGAACCCATGGGGCTGCCAGGCATGGTGGGCACAGGCTTATAACTGTGGTGCTGGAGAGATGTGGGCAAGTGGCTGGCCAACCTAGCCTACTTGGCAAGCTCCAGGCCAGTAAGAGACTCTGTCTCAAACAGAAAAGTGAACAGTACTCGGGAAACAGCACTGGAGGTTGTCTTTTGCCCTCCTCACAGGTATACATGAGTGTGCATTCACACCCCTTATACATACATGAACATGCAGATTAAAAAACA
>CABHPP010000609.1:71838-83719 GCA_902168425.1 Peromyscus attwateri | reverse complement strand
GAAGGTCTACAGGATTAAATGGTGTTTACTCAGAAAAGAGCTAAAGTGTCAATTATGAAAGGTGCTAGAACTTGTGTGGACAGGGTCCTAGCAAGACTGAGTATCAAAATGCGATTGCACTTGCCGCGTGTATGTGTGTGTGTGTGTGTGTGTGTGTGTGTGTGTGTGTGTTCATGTCTCTGTGTATGTATTTGTGTATGCATGTGCATGTGTGCATGTTTGTGTGTATGAAGGTATATATGTGTGTATATGTGTGTGTATGTGTGTGTTTGTGTGAATTTTGTTAAGTGTTGGAAAAAAACTAAGCAATAATGAAAAACAAGAAGAAAGAAAGAAAGAAAACCCACATAATACATGAAAACTAAAGAAAAGAAGCCAAAGTGACCCATTTTTGAATAATTAACTTTTTTTGTGAAATTTTGCCAGTGCTGAAATCTTTCAGAGTACCATGTATAATCTCCTGAGATGGTTATCACACTTATTAAGGAACCAAAATTATTATTTAGAAAAGGAAAGGAAGGGTTTCAGATCTTTGAATTTGTAAATAGGCAGATGTTAGATGAGGGCAGGAAAGATTCTTCACGGATTCTGAGGAAGAAACAATTTACACATGGGGGCTGTGGAAATGAGTTTGGGTACCATCTTCAAAACTATGGAGTTAACACTTCCCTGTGAGAAGCTTTTCTGTGTAATTGATTTTTCCTGTGAAATTACTGAATTCCTTCCCACATAAGCAACTGGAGTCACCAAGGAAGAAAAATAAATAAATAAAACAAAAAATAAAGCCTTGGAGATGCATTAATTCCTCAGGACCCGAAGGGTTAACCCTCCAGCCACCACTAGGGGTCACGTTGGGACTGGTTTTGGGAAGTTGCTGGCTCTAACTGACTTGCTTCAAATGAGAACAGACAACTTTTCTGTTCATTTCAGCTAAGGTTCTGCTTCCTTAAATAGAGACTTTTACTCTGCATATGTCAAATCTTTGGAACATTTCCTTTTTGTCTCACAGGTGTTTACAAGCATTTAAACTTTTCACCTCAGCATGAGCCTTACAGGAAGGAGGGTTGTGAAACGAGAGGTGGGATTTAATGGGGCCACGGTTTGTGGGGAGGATTCTAGTTGTCAGTATTACCCCAGATCTTCTTTCTTCTCCATCATGGGAAACACTTGGAGTTTACACAAAAGCTGACAACTAGTTCTGCTTTGGCTGTATAATCTTCAATAAAGATAAATTTCAACATGAGAAAATTCTAAAGAGGCCACCTATGTACTTCATTCGACTGTCCTTTCCAGTGAGCTCTTCCTCAGTTTTCCTAGTTAATGAATTAAAAAAAAATACCAATAAAATGTATCAGGTTGGAATGTTTATGTATGAGCAAGTTCTCAATTCCAAATATACTATGTTTTGTTTGCATGGAGTCAGTTCAGGAGGGCAACGTTTTAAACAGAGAGAAAGACAATTTACGACCTTCAAACTAGATAAAGGTGGAGATAACAGAAAGCTTGAAGTTCAAATGAAGGCAGGTGGCCTCTGCTGTGGAAATAATGGCATGCAGCATCTTTCATAGATGAAGCTCTGCTTCTAGGCATGTGAAGATGCTTAACAGCAGCTGTTGATAAGAACCAAAAGCTTTGGTTCTGCTTTGCTTTGCTCCTTTTGAAGGTTTTGGAGTTAATCTACCCAAAGAAAAGTAACACAATGAGAAGCATTGGGCAAAAGAAGTATCTTATTTATACAGAAAACTCTGAGATACACATAGCATTAAGTAGAGCTCGACAGTCAGGTGTTATATTACAGACACAATATCCTAGGAACAGAATACATAGTAAATAGTACAATGACTCCCTGTAGACAGCAGTATTTATTTCACATTCAGGGTACTTTCTGATTGTTAACACACTTACACTAGTTAATTAGTGTACTCTGTAATTTAGGTGGTGGGTTAACAAAAACATAACAATAAATGGGAATATGATGGACAGTGGCCTAATTTCTGTGGACCTTATATCCCAGTTGGGAAATGAGACCCTAAAGTGGAAAGGTGATTAAGTCTATATAATATGAAGAGAATAGGGGAGACTGAAGGTTAAAGAATTCCAGGACACAATGCAGTTTGTCCATCCAAGCTTTTGTAGAAGGAAATAGGCAACAAAAATGAGCAAGAAGGTGCAGGATCATTATGGTTCACATCTTCAACATAAAACAAATGTTTGACTTATTCATCTTTAAAATGGGAAGATCACTGAAGGAGAATGAAGGCCAACATTTTATGAAATCTCTCTAGAAATCATAAATTAAGAAGGTCCGGATCTCGAGACAGAGCCAATCACAAGCTTTATGTCCTCAATTGCACAGAAGAGGTACAACTGGTGCAAAACTTCAGCACTTGGACCTCATTTAGAATGTTTCAAGAACAGTCCCTTATAGGAGGGCTAGCATGGCTGGAGTGTTAAAGGCAAAGGATGGATGTGTATAACAAAAGAATGTGGAAAATCATATTAAATCATCTGAGTGAATTATCCTAGCACAGATGCAACCAAAATGGTATGCTGAACAAACACCGAAAAGATCTTCATTCTATCAACAATAAAATCTACACTCATTATTATAGCCTACAAGGTCCTGTCAATCTTTCCATCTACTACTCAACTTTTGTACTATGAGAAGTTTGCTCCACTTAATTGCCTTGCAAATCTATCTAGAAGTGGAATCATATTATGACAAACTCCATCAGTTACTGACATCCTGTCTCAGTCCTGTTTGATCATGTTAGTACAGCTCACCTCCCTCTGTAGTGGCTACAATCACCAGCTCTTCAATCAGTCCCTTCAAAATCATGAATTGGCATATAATACAGTTCTGGACAATGAGACATGAAGGAGGCTAAGGCTACATGCTTACACTCTGAGAAAGAAACATTTAAATGTATGGATAATTCCTAATTTGAGGCATTGCAGTGTGTATGTTGGGACTGGACACACATGTTCTGATTGTTAGCATAGAAGTTATGATTTTCTGAGCATGTAGAGACTATGGAAAGATCTGAGACTTCTGCAGATGAAATTTTAACCACTGGACAAAACCAGTAACAGTTATCTTTTCTCCCACTCTTTGGAAGAATCATCATTCATTTATAGAATAGATACTATATGAAAATAGTCATCTTTTGTATTACTGTAAAATCAATAATATAAAATAAGGGATAGAGAGTAATAGTGTATATTGCTGTTACAGAGGACTCAAGTTCAACCACTTAAAGCTATGGCTCCATGGGGATCTGACACCTCTGACATTCATGGGTACCTGAACTCACATACACATATGTCTACACCCACACATAATTAAAAACATATTCATAAAATAATATAAAGTAATATGATTATAGCCATGAAAGGAGATAAAAATCACATTCATGAAACAATTGTTTGCAGTGTGGAATTTATTAAGGCTAAATTCTTCATTCCACAATAATCACTAACACTTTATGCTTTTAGAAGAAGAAAAAAGTTCTGGAGATGAAATGACTAAAATAGGAATTACAACAAAGTCCTAGATTTTTTTCCCTCCATCCTATGACCTTTTCTGTAAATGTAGAACTTCCAGGAGACCTGGTTTCCCTTTATAATCTAGTAATGTTTGAGTTCTGTGTTGGTCTCTCAATTATTTCCAAATCTCCCAGTATTTTAATAAAGCCATGCTGCTCACCAATACACTCACAGATCTTGTATTTAGAGAAATGCTCTTGTGGAAATTCTCTTTCCCTTGGACATTTACTGTGTGGTGCTTTTGCTTCTGAGACCTCTCATGTGTACCTTCTCTTCAACACACTCTTTTTTTTTTTTTTTCTTGACAGGGTTTCTCTGTGTAGCTTTGAACCTTTCCTGGAGCTCACTTGGTAGCCCAGGCTGGCCTCGAACTCACAGAGATCCGCCTGCCTCTGCCTCCCGAGTGCTGGGATTAAAGGCGTGCGCCACCAACGCCCGGCTCAACACACTCTTTTGGGAAATGTTCAATTTACACAGGTAACCTGGATGTTGTGCTTCCTTTTTATAGATTCAAATTTGCCCTTAGACACTCTAATCCTTATGTTACCACCTCCTTGACATAGCTGTTTCATTTTATAACCAACTCTAGTTTAATGACATTTTTTTTTCTGAGCCCTGAAAAATCTTGATTCTAAGAGTAGAAATAACAAATACTTAAATAGCTTCTGATTTTTCATCTCCAAAAAAATGCTGTTGTACTCAGAACTACATTTGTAGACTTGGTAACCAGCATGCTTATTCATAGAAATACAGGCTGTGGCATACTATTGTTAAATGAAAGTTATAAATCAATCTTATACATATGTATAGAACATACATATATTTGATGGTTAAGTTCATATAGTAGCTAACAATAAGATATAAAAACTACAATATCACCTTAATGGCTCAAAAATCTGTACAATTGTTTCTTCCCAAAATGACCTGTTATTATTTCAGTGTTGTAGTCCAATAATCAAATGATAAAAATCCTTAAAATAAGGAATATTTTAAACCCTATATATCTGTTTTATGCATACAATGTTTCCATTCCTGTATCAGTGAGATGAAATGATGGTAGTCTCCATTTCAAGATGAAGGTGACGGTGGTGAGAGATGGTGTTGTGGCATGGATTTTATCATCATTATATCAGGTTTTGGGTGCTGAGAACTTCCTGGCCCTTTGGCACTGAGATGAGCTGGTTACTTGTGTTAATTATCTATTAACCTGCAATGTCAATGTTATTATTTTTATCTATACATGAAAATACACATCTAAACCTGCTGAGAGTTCCATTTAATTTAAAATATTTTGCATCATAAGTTTTGAGAGAAGCCCCTTTGAAAGATATTAATGAAACATTGGGTGTCTGGTTAGAATGCAGCACTTCCAGGGTGTATGATGAAGAAGAAAGTATCCATTTATACTGTGAAGGCACTCCATCTTTATTTAAAAGAAAAACAATCTCAATCTCATTTTTGGTTTTGCTGGAAAGCCTTTAGGAAAGCCCTTCAGGTCCCCTTAAAACAGGTGCTGTTCAGTGCTCAGCCATTTTTTGGAGAGTAATGCAACACCTGCGAATTTTCTCAAGAACGTCGCACAGTGACACACAGGACAAACAGGGAGATTTTCCTTTCTTGTTATTTCCTGACAGTTATTTATTTAGCACAGCACCAGTCAGGTTGCAGAACTCAATAAAATGATAAGGCTGCCCTCCTGAATGTCAGGATAGGTATCAAGATGTACACCCCCCCCATGCCTTTTAGAAATAGAAAGATCTGAATCTGAGCTTTATCTACTAAAGAGCTTATTTTCTAAAATAGTGTTGTCTTATATCGTGTCCATGAAGGATGCTGCTGTGTATAGACATCTGCCGATGAATTCACTGGCAGAGAACAGCAGAAGCCTTTATGTTATTCTAGCACTAGGAGTTGGTGAAGATGTAGCAGTAAATTGTTGATGTACTAGAAAAATTTTTGACCAGGAGCCCACTTCTTCTCAAAGTTTAGTCACAGAGACTAAACAAAATTGTACAACAGTTTAAAGACATCTTCTTTTCTATATATGGTATTACACAAAGAATGAAAAACCTTTATCAGATATTTAGTTTTCTATCTACAAAAAATATATGATTTAATGTCTACGTGGGGTCTGATTTTGATGGCCTTTATTTCCAAGCCTTACAAATGTGAGTTATAACTGTAAGGGAAAACTTAAGAAATCATTAAAATAGTATGAGTGTGTATGTGAGGGTGTGTGTGTATGTGAGGGTGTGTGTGTGTTCCTCCAACAGTCTATGCACTTGTCCCTTACATCTATTGATCATTGTTTTAATGCATAAATCCACTTGTTTTGGTTGAACTCTCCAAAATGAGACCTACAGGCAAGTGATAGGCCATCATTGTGTCTAGAGACTGATAATCATTCCCTTTATTTAATAATGTGAAGTCTTGCCTTTTCAATCCCACAACAGCCAAAGAATTTAGTGTAGCTGGAGTTTTCTCCAGTCCTGCCTGGCCCACGGTCAGGACAAATCTCTCTCACCCACCAGTCCCAGTCCCGCAGCCGCTCAGACCCAACCAAGTAAACACACAGAGACTTATATTGCTTACAAACTGTATGGCTGTGGCAGGCTTCTTGTTATCTAGTTCTTCTATCTTAAATTAACCCATTGCTATTAATCTAAAAGTTGCCACGTGGCTCGTGGCTTACTGGTATCTTAACATCTTCTTATGGTTGCAGCTGGCAGCATCTCTCTGCCTCAGTCTTCCACCTCCCAGAATTCTTCTCCTCCTTGTCCCGCCTACCCTATCCTTCCTGCCTGGCTACTGGCCAATCAGAGTTTTATTTATCAATCAATCATCCACAGCAATTTAGAGTGATGAAAAGTTTTTATTGTTTATGTATGAGTGAAGTGTTCCCATGCTAAATGAGTGTCCTTAGGTAAGGTGTCTTTTCTGAATTTCATTTGCAGCATATCTTTAGTGAGCAGCCAGATAACTCTTCTGCATGTTCTGCCCTATGATCATGTGCTTTTATCACATGAATCTTGAAGGCTTGAAAGAGCTGAGGAGATAAAGGCACTTGGTGGGCAAGCCTTAAGGCCTGAGTGGATTCCCCCAAATCCATGTAGAGGTGGAAGGAGACAGACAACGCCACAGAGTTTTTCTCTGAGTTCTTCACAGAAGCCATGGTACTTGTATGACTTCCATGTACAACACACACACACACACACACACACACACACACACACACACACCAAACACACACACATTAATAATGCATAAAATAATTTTAATTTTATGTCTTTATTCTAAAGTGCAAATAATCCAAGATATTTATTGATGCTTTAAAAAGTGCTGTTTGCACACTTTCATATGCTTGATCACTCCATTGTCAAACTCAGACCCTTCTTTACTATACTTCTAGGAAACTTTATGTTTTGACAGTCTCCTGTACAGTTATTCTGAATCTGCTTTGTGGGAATATCAAAGGGGCATGCAGCCTATTATCCAGTTCATACCTTGATATCAGTTCCTTTAATGTGATTTATTTCTTTTGCCTGCCTGCCCTCAAACACACATTTCTAAGAAGTTTATGAAAAGCAAAGGCGGAATAAAATCTGCATATATTCTTGCTGGGTGTTTTCCAGTGTATTATCTGTCTCTAAAACCTTCCATGTTTGAGTGTCACAGAGAAAAATGACACTTTGCACAAAGTTAATAATTCTGTATAATCAACTGACTTTAGGTAGACTAATTAATAATGACTTTTAGCAGAGGCTGAGTGGTGATTATCTACTGGGTTATATTTTGTGTGATCAGAATTTGTGAAAGGAACTGTTGGGTCCTGAGGAAGCTCATTTAAATAATGTTTACTGTGGTGAACAATTTACAAGGGGCACTTTCCCAGGATATGATTTGTTTTGTTAACCAAAAGAGAAGAAAAAAAAAAACTTTCATGTTAATACTTGGAAGGATAGAATTGGGAGACAAAGTACTGAGGGGCCTGTTGGGATGTGGGAAGTAGAAAAGCATAATAAAAAGTATGTCTGAAGCACATGTTTATCCACTCCACAATAAGAAGATGAATCAACTATGAGGCCAAATGGAGCATTCGTGTATGTGTGTGTGTGTGTGTGTGTGTGTGTGTGTGTGTGTGTGTTAATGAAGCTAACCCCTTTGTTAAGCTCTGCAAAACTAGACAATCGAACTGCAGAGTTTCTTACTTAACTTCATGGTCAGCTGATTTCACTAGATAACTACTGTGCTCAGTACCTTCCACTGCAACAAAATTATTACTGTTTATCTGTGATGTCTGTTATCACATAGCAGTATTACTGTATACAATGTGTTAAAACAATATTATTTGAAACAGTATTATGGTATCACATTTTCTTTGGAAGTCTCTAGTACAATTTCATGGTCTGCTCTTTTTAAGGTATTACATGACAATTATTAAGCTCTTGTTTGGGGCTGATATTGCCTATCGGGCTTGATTGGGAAGGATGCACATCCAGGCTTACTTGTCAATTTTGATGTGCTTTTGGACCAAATATCTTAGTTTCTTCCTGGCTGGAGGTATCAAGACAGCTCTCTGTTCTTGATTATAAGCACTTTTGAACACAGACATGTGTTTCTTCAAATTAGTAAAGGAGGGAGATTAATAACATTGACATTATAATTCCATGTCTGAGGATTATGGGATGAGACAAAGTCATACTTTACATTTTTACTGGTTAGGTTTATACCAACTTGGCACAAACTACAGTCATCAGAGAGGAGGGAATCTAAATTGAGAAAATGTCCCCATAGGATTGGATTATAGATAATCCTGTAGGGCATTTTTTTTAAATTAGTGATTTATGGGGTAGGGTCCAACCTGTTATGGGGGTTGCCTGCTGTGGAATAATCCTTTTGTACAGGGTTAAGATTTTTTACTCAGATTAGTTTAATAAAAAGCTGATTGGCTGGTAACCAGGCAGGAAGTATAGGCCAGGCAACCAAACTAAGGACCCTGGAAGAAGAAGGGTGGAATAAGAGGAGATGCCAGTAGACACAGAGGAAGCAGGACGTGTAGAAAATGAGGTAAAAAGACATGAGCCATGTGGCAGAGGGTAGATAAGAAATATGGGTTTATTTAAAATGTAAGAGTTACCTAGTAATAAGCCTAAACTATTGGCCATACATTTATAATTAATATTAAGCCTCTGAGTGGTTACTTGGGAGCATCTTGTGGGACAGAAACTTCTGCCTACAGTTGCCATCCTTAGGTTGATGGTCCTGAGTTCTATAAGAAAGCAGGCTGAACAAGCAATGGGGATCAGCAAACTAGTAAGCAAAACACCTCCATGGCCTTTGCATCAACTCCTGCCTCCAGGTTCCTGTCCTGCTTGGGTTCCTGCCCTGACTTCCTTGGGATATGAACTATAATGTGAAAGCATAAGCTCCACGAGTTGCTTTGGTCATGGTGTTTCATCACAGAAATAGTAACCCAAACTAAGACAATATTCATACATGAGAAGACATGAAGTTGTGAGTATGAGGAAAGGAAGTTCATGGGGTGTGTATCTATTTAAACAACACCTCAGTTCCTGAATTCACTTAATGTAAAGTCTGGTGGGATGAGCTGAATAGCCATAGGTAATCCAGTGGGAATCCAGGAACTCTCAGAGTTAGTTTGAGCACTGTTTTCTTTTTTATTTCTTTAGTGATTATTATTTCATAAAAATGTTTACTTATTCATATAACAAATGTTAACATGTATAACAGAGCACATTTGTATATGTGAATGTGTATATAAATATCTGATATCTGCCTAAATGTCTCTGCTTTCCTGAAACCTACATAAGCATGGGGAGACAACGGTGAGCTAATAACAAAATGTACAATGTGCTAATTCAGTAGATGTCACATGTGTAAATAAACTTCCATATGTGGCTGGAGAGTTTGGAGCATGTGGTAGTTCAGATGGATACTCATGGACGACTTCTTTAATATGCTGATGTTGAAGCAGAAACTTAAGTGAATTATGTGAAATGTGGTGTGAATATCTGGTCTCAAAGAGAGTAACAACCTAATGAGTCATGTATACACAATAAGCAGAATGTCATCAAAGGAGATGCTCCCCTTCACTCAGAAGTGGGATGTGATTTTCAAGGCAGGCAGCAAAGAAGTTCCATAACAGCTTAAAATCCTTGCAGTCTTGAGCTTTGTACCAGACAATAATTAATCTTTAAAGAAGCAGAAACTATTCCAAAGGTATCTTATGCTTTAACTGTAAAGTGGACATGAATGGAGTTTCCTTGCCTTTTCTAGGGTTCATCTTATGTATTATTCATCCCAAAGCTCCTTAAGATTAAGATCATTTATAGACCTTTCTGATAGATTCTCTCTGGGATCACCTTTTACTCAGCATGGTCTAATATTTTGAGATGAGTTCTTTCTATGTCTCTCTCATTCACATTCTAACAGAATCATTACAAAGCTTCGCTGTTATAATAGGACTTCGTGTTGGTTTTTGTTATTCCCTGTCATTCATGAATGTCTAGCAGGCTGAAGGGCAAATAAATTTAGTTAAGTTGGGTGTGGGGTGTAAAAGAACACAGTTCTTTTACTATCGATGTTAAGTATTATCCTATAATACATTAAATATAAGACTAATAAAGGAGAAAAGGAAAATTTTCATGACATAAATAAGACAGAGCATCCATACAAGACTCGTTGAACTCCGTGGAGATAATCTTCTACTAAATACAAGCAAAAGAAGACTCCAGGCAAATTGTAGGTCCAAGGAAGAATATATTAGCTATGTCTACCCTAATTAAATAAATGTGTGAAACTGAGTTCAAACCAATATTTTTGAAATGAATAAGGGACCATTAGGTAGATTTCTACAGACACAAACTAAAAATATTTTTGCTCTTAAGGAGAAAGTAACTGGTGCAAAAAAGGGCAGGGAGGACTGAGGAGAGATTACAACAACTGATTATCAGTATAGATGAGCCAGGGGAGCTAATGCTATCACACTTCATCACTCATATTCTCTTTATTAGAATGTATAACATCAAGTGTCTCCAGCAGTGCTTCCTTCACTGTAGCAAGAGACGTTAATTTCTAAGGAACCAAACAAGTGACAGTGAGATTCAGGAGGGGCTGGAAGCCAAATGATTGGACTGTAATTATTCTGAAAGGGCTTTCATCATCATTACCTAACATTTTTGCAGAGGCAGCATGTTTGAAAATAAACTATGGCCAAGAGAGTGTCACGTCATCGAGCTTCTGGTTTGCTGATGTATTTTTGTGTTTGCAAGGATAGATGACTACAAATGTACTCGGCCAAGTATACATCATTTTCAAGTTATTCAGCCAAGGCATTTGCATTGAAGCAGATTGATGGGACAACGTGTGCAGTTCTCTGACCATATCAAATGCAGTGGAGGGAACCTTTCATTCATTTCTCCCTTCCTTAGTTCCTCCCACCTGAATATCTTGATCACCTGCTATCGTGAGGTTACAACAGTAATGAAGATAAATTAAACTCCAGGCAACAGGATTTTCTAACTGCTGAGTTCTTCTAGCAAATGTGTAGAATCTCCACCTTGTTTACACCCTTAAAGGACAAGCTAATTGTCTGTTTAACTTTATTAGTTTGCCTTAATTATAAGGCTTTCAAGGCCATTAGCAGATAAAGCTGTTTCCATACCAGAAGGATGTTTAAATTTTACCTCTCCAGCCTTGATACTTCCACTCCCTCCCTTGGAGCTATTGTTAGGTAGGAGGACCAGTGAGTGGAGAGTGTAATGGAGTAAATAGACCCTTCCACTTTAATAAAATGGTGGTTCCAGTAACTCGTGTGATTTAGCCTTCTGTCATTCCACACAGATAATTATAAATGTCAGTTTACAGGTATGCATAATATGTATGCATGCATAATAATTGGACAACCTCTTCCTTTATGCCATCTACAATTTAATTATAGGACAATGGACATGGAAGTTAATTAGCTATGGTACTAAGAATCTTGTCAAGAAGAGAACCAGTAAATGAAGGAGTATGGTATACTTAATAGTAGAACCATTCTGAGAAAGTGCATGTCTGTGTGGGGACAAGCTGCTTCAGGAAGTAAAGAAGTGACACATTAACATGAAGATGGATTATAGGTTGAGTCAAAAGTATTCTCCCTGTTTTCCAGTCCGAGATACCTCCTCTTGAATCTTGAATCAAGAAGGCTTAATCCTACCTCAGCTCCTTCTGTCCTGTCAAATATGAACTTGACAGGAGGCTGATTGGTGATATGTCACTAAAATATATAGCACACATGATAAAGACTAATGATACTTTTCATGACCTGAAA
>CABHPP010000609.1:55161-71738 GCA_902168425.1 Peromyscus attwateri | reverse complement strand
GAATTTTTAAAAAATTTACCCCACATTATCCACACAGACCCCCCTCACCCCCCCCCAGCCCATGCCCCAACCCCACCTCCAAAAAGGTATGGCCACCGATGGGGAGTCAGCAAAGCCTGTCACATTCAGCTGAGGCAGGTCCAAGCCCCTACTCCTGTACCAAGGCTGTGCAAGGTGTCCCACCATAGGCAATGGGCTCCAAAAAGCCAGTTCATGACCAGAGATAGATTCTATACCTATTGTCAGGAGCCCCTCAAACAGACCAAACTACACACAACTGTCTTGCATATGCAGAGGGCCCTATCCAGTTTCATGCATGCTCCATAGTTGTCAATCTAAAGTTCATTAGTAACTTGGTTCAGTTGTATCTGTAAGTTTCCCCATCATGGTCTTGATGCCCCTTGCTCATAGAATCCCCCTTCCCTCTGTTTGACTGGATTTCTGAAGCTTGACCTGGTGCTTGGCCATAGCTCTCTGCATCTGTTTCCATCAGTTACTGGATGAAGGATCTATGATGACAGTTAGGGCACTCACCAATCTGATCACTAGGATAGGCCAGCAAAAGCACCCCTGCACCACTGCTAGTAGTCTAAGCTGGGGTTGTCCCTGTGGATTCCTAGGAACTTCACCCATACCAAATTTCTCCCTAACCCCATGGTGTCTCCCTCTATCAAGATATCTCACTTGTTGCTCTCCCACTCTGCACCTGTTCCAGCTTGACCATCCCATTCCCCATGTTCCCGTCCCCCATCCATTACCTTCCATTGCCCCCCTGACCCCCAGTTTATTCAGGAGATCTCATCTATTTCCCCTTCCCAGGGTGATTCATGAGTCCTTCTTAGAGTGCTCCTGGTTATCTAGCCTCTCTGCAGTTGTGGGTTGTATTCTGCTCTCCTTTGCTTTACATCTAGTATCCACTTACGAGTGAGTACATACCATGTTTATCTTTCTAAGTCTAGGTTACCTCATTCAAGATGATATTTTCTAGTTCCATCCATTTGCCTGTAAATTTCATGATGTCATTGTTTTTTACTGCTGAGTAATACTCCATTATGTATATGTACAAAATTTTCTTAATCTATCCATCAATTGAGGGGCATCTAGGTTGTTTCCAGGTTCTGGATATTAGGAATAATGTTGCTATGAACATAGTTGAGCAAGTGTCCTTGTGATTGAGCATTCCTTGAGTATATAGCCAAGAGTGGTATCAATGGGTCTTGAGGTAGATTGATTCCCAGTTTTCTGAGAAATCTCCATATTGATTTTCAAAGTCAATGTAAAAGTTTGCACTCCTACCAACAGTGGAGGAGTGTTCCTCTTGCTCCACAATTTCTCCAATATAAACTGTCATCAGTGATTTTGATCTTAGCCATTCTGACACGTGTAAGATGGTATCTCAGAGTCGTTTTGATTTGCATTTCCTTGATGACTAAGGATCTTGAGCAATTCTTTAAATGTTTTTTGGCCATTTGAGATTCTTCTATTGAGAATTCTCTGTTTAGCTCTGTAGCCCATTGTTTTTAACTGAATTTTAACTGTATTTTGATGTCTAGTTTCTTGGGTTCTTTATACATTTTGGAGATCAGCCTTCTGTCAGATGTGGGGTTGGTGAAGATATTTTTCCATTCTGTAGGCTGTCCTTTTGTCTTATTTACCATGTCCTCTGCCTTACAGAAGCTTCTCAGTTTAAAGAGGTCCCATTTATTAATTGTTGCTCTCCGTGGCTACTGGTGTTATATTTAAGAAGTGATCACCAGTGCCAATGGATTTAAGCTACTTCCTACTTTCTCTTCTATTACATTCAGTGTAACTGGATTTATGTTGAGATCTTTGATCCACTTGTACTTGAATTTTGTACATGGTGACAGATATGAATGAATTTGCAATCTTCTACATGTAGATATTCAGTTATGCCAGCACCATTTGTTGAAGATTCTTTCCTTTTTCCATTGTATAATTTTGGCTTCTTTGTCAAACATCAGGTGTTCATAGGAGAGTGGACTAATATCAGGGTATTCAGTTTGATTCCATTGATCCACATATCTGTTTTTATGCCAATAGCAAGTTGTTTTTATTACTGTAGCTCTATAGTAGAGTTGAGGTCAGGGATGGTGATGCCTCCAGAGGTGGCTTTATTGTACATAATTGTTTTGGCTATCCTGGGTTTTTTTGTTTTTCCACATGAAGTTGAGTATTGCTCTTTCAAGGTCTGTGAAGAATTGTGTTGAGATTTTGATGGGGATTGCAATGAATCTACAGATTATTTTTGGTAAGACTGCCATTCTTATTATGTTGATTCTACCTAACTATGAGCCTGGGAGATCGTTCCATTTTCTGATATCTTCTTCAATTTCTTTATGTAAGACTTAAAGTTCTTGTCATACAGGTCTTTCATTTGCTTAGTTAGAGTTACCCCAAGGTATTTTATATTGTTTGTGGCTATTGTGAAGGGTGATGTTTCTCTGATTTCTTTCTCAGTCCATTTATTATTTGTATATAGGGGAGCTACTGATTTTTTTTTTTAGTTAATCTTGTATCCTGCCACATTGCTGAAGGTGTTTGTCAGCTCTAGGAATTCCCTGGTAGAATTTTTGGGCTCACATATGTATACTATTGTATCATCCATGAATAGAGAAAATTTGACTTTTTCCTTTCCAATTTGTATCTCCTTGATCTCCTCTTGTTGTCTTATTGCTCTAGCTAGATCTTTGAGTACTATATTGAATAGATATGGGGAGATTGGACAACTTTGTCTTCTTCCTAATTTTAGTGGAATTGCTTTCAGTTTCTCTCCATTTAATTTGAGGTTGGCTATTGGCTTACTGTAAATTGCCTTTATTATGTTTAGGTATGTTCCTTGTATTCCTGAACTCTCCAAGACCTTTATCATGAAGGGATGTTGGATTTTGTCAAAGGCTTTTTCAGCCTCTAATGAGATGATCATGTGGTTTTTTTTTTTCTTTCAGTTTGTTTACATGGTATATTACATTGACAAATTTTTGTTTGTTGAGCCATCCATGCATCTCTGGGATAAAGCCTACTAGATCATGGGGGATGAATTTTTTGATGTGTTCTTGGATTCGGTTTGCTAGTATATTATTGAGTATTTTTGCATCAATGTTCATGTAATTCTCTTTCTTTGTTGCATCTTTGTGTGGTTTGGATATTAGGGTAACCACAGCCTTATAAAAAGAGGTTGACAGTAATCCTTCTGTTTTGATCATGTGGAACAGTTTGAAGAGTATTGGTATTAGCTCTTTGCAATTCTTGTAGAATTCTGTGCTGAAGCCATCTGGTCCTGGGCTTTTCTTGTTTGGGAGATTTTAATGAATCTTTCTATTTTCTTAGGGGTTATAGGTCTATTAAAATTGTTTATCTGGTCTTGATTTAATTTTGGTATGTGCTACCTATCCAGCAAATTGTCCATTTCTTTTAGATTTTCCAATTTTGTGGAGTACAGGTGTTTGAATTATGACCCAATGACTTTCTTGATTTCCTCATTGTCTGTTGTTATTTCTCCCTTTTCATTTCTGATTTTGTTAATTTGGATATTTTCTCTTTGCCTTTTGGTTAGTTTGTATAAGTGCTTGTCTCTTGTTGATTTTTGTCAAAGAACCAACTCTTTGTTTCATTGATTCTTTGTATTGTCTCCTTGTTTCAATTTTATTAATTTCAGCCCTCAATTTGATTTTTTTTTCCTGGTATCTATTTCTCGGGGGTGAGTTTGCTTCCTTTTGTTCTAGAGTTTTAAGGTATGTTAAATCACTAGTGTGTGATTTCTCCAACTTCTTTATGTGAGCATTTAGTGCTATGAATTTTCCTCTTAGCACTGCTTTCATAGTGTCCCATAAGTCTGGCTATGTTGTACATTAGTTTCATTGAATTCTAGAAATTCTTTAACTTCTTCCTTTATTTATTCCTTGACCCATTGGTGTTTGAGTTGAGCATTGTTCAGTTTCCAGAAGATTGTAGGCTTTCTGTAATTTTTGTTGTTGTTGAAATCTAAGTATAAGCTATGGTGGTCTGATAAAATACAGGAAGTTATTCCATTTTTTTTTTGTATCTTATGAGATTTGCTTTGTGACTGAACATATGGTCGATTTTAGAGAAGGTTCCATGTGGTACTGAGAAGAAGATATATTCTTTTGTGTTAGGGTGGAATATTCTGTAGACATTTGTTAAGTCCATTTGAGTCATAACATCTGTTAGATCCCTTATTTCTCTGTTAAGATTCTATCTGGCAGACCTTTCCATTGGTGAGAGTAGGGTGTTGAAGGGTCCTACTACTAGTGTGTGGAGTTTGATGTGTGATTTAAACTTTAGTAATGTTTCCTTTATATATGTGAGTGCCCTTGTATTTGTGGCATAAATGTGTAGAATTGAGACTTCATCTTGGTAGATTTTTCCTGTGATGAATATGTAATGTCCTTCTCGATCTCTTTTGATGGATTTTAGTTTGAAGTCTATTTTGTTAGATATTAGGATAGCTATACCAGCTTGCTTCTTAAATCCATTTGATTGGAAAGTCTTTTCCCAGCCTTTTAATCTGAGGTAGTGTCTGTCTTTGAAGTTGAGATGTGTTTCTTGTATGCAGAGAAGGATGGATCTTGTTTTCATATTCATTCTGTTTGCCTGTGTTTTTTAAAGGTGCATTGAATTCATTGATATTACGGGATATTAATGACCAGTGATTGTTAATTCCTGTTATCTTTTGGTGGTGGTGGTGTATGTATTTTGTGTGTTTTTGTGGAAGCATCTAACTTCCTTAAGTTGAAGATTTCCTTCTAGTTCTTTATATATGGCTGGATTTGTGGGTAGGTAGTGTTTAAATCTGGTTTTATCTTGTAATGTCTTATGCACTCCAGCTATGGTGACTGAAAGTTTTGCTTGGTATAGTAGTCTGGGCTGCCATCCATAGTCTCTTTATGATTGTCTTCATTATGATTGTCAAGAACTTTCTGGCTTTCAGAGTTTCCATTGAGAAGTGTTATTCTAATGGGTCTGCCTTTATAAGTAAGTCACTTGGCCTTCTTCCCTTGCTGCTCTTAATATTCTTTCTTTATTCTGTATGGTTAGTGGTGATGAGATTTTTTTTTTTGGAGGTCTAGTCTATTTGGTGTTCTATATGCTTCTTATATCTTCATAGGTATTTCCTTTTTTAGGTTGGGAAAATTTTCTTCTATTATTTTGTTGAATATATTTTCTGTGCCTTTGAGTTGATATTCTTCTCCTATCTCTTGTATTCTGTTGGTTATGCTTGCATCTTCAGTTCCTGTTCATTTTCTCAGACTTTCTCATTTCAGCATTCCCTCAGTTTGTGTCTTCTTCACTGTTTCTATTTCAATTTTCAGGGCTTGAAATGTTTCCTTCACCTGATTAATTGCTTTTTCTTGGTTTTCTTCTAATTTTTTGTTTGTCTTTTCCTCAATTTCTTTAAGGAAATTTTTATTTCCTCTTTAAAGGCCTCTATCATCTTCATAAAGTTATTTTTAAAATTGTTTTATTCTGTTCCTTCTACATTGTGATGTTCAGGTCTTGCTGTTGTAGAACTACTAGGTTCTGGTGGTACTGTACTGCTCTTTATGTTGTTGTATGTATTTTTGCACTGGCATTTATCCATCTCTTCCTCCAATAGATGCAAGAGGTGTTTGTGTCTGTGGGAGCTGTTCTTGGTCCACTCTGTGCTTGCTGTGTCTGTGTCTCAGGTAGCTGCTCTTGGTCCTATGAGAGCTCTTGGTCATTTTCGTCTTTTCAGAGCTCTTGTTCTAATCAGAGCAGGCAGATACTTTGTCTCATTTAGCCACTGAGGTCCCAAAAGGATGGGTGGGTTTGGGACAGGAAGTAAGTCTTGTAGATTGCAGGGTCCGGTTTCATGGGGGTTGTTCCCATACAATATATTTTGAAGACAACCTTTCCCTTCCCCAAACTCCTCCCAGAACCTAACCTCATCCCTACCCACCACCTTCTTGTCTCTCCGGCTTTTCTCAAAAACAAAAGTAAAACTCTTGTGAAAAAATAGCAATGATTGTTTGAAAGTCAACTGGAGGATGGAATCATTTGGTCTTGTATTCTTTGTCAGATCCATCTCTGTAGACTTTGAAAATCATTACATTAAAGTGGAATTTCTAATATAACTCATTTAATAGTTATCCTATCCAAAGATAGTGAAACAAAGAACATAGCAACATATTAAGCACATAGGATTTTGAATTAAGAAGCAGCAAAATGATTCCATTTATACTGAGGTCATCATAGCAAACTCATTTTACCCTTTCTCACATCCCCTAAAATGTGTTTTTCAGGCAATAGCTCAAAGTGTTAAAATATTTAAGGTAGGACACTTTTATTTTCATTAAAAAAAATTATTAGCACACTCTAAATGTGTTAGTTCACTACATTAGTGAAATTCCAATAGAGTCAAGCTTGCTTTTAAGCATGAGCAAAGCTGCAAAGTGAACTTAATTGTGCAGTGTCATGTATTACCTCATTTTAGGAAGATGATCTTGGAGATGGAGGAAGGTGATATTATTGATCATTTGTGCAGCAGGCTCCAGGAGAGCAGTAGGGTGGGGAGTTGGGGTGTTAAGCATTGCCCTGTCTTAGTGTATCTTGTTTTGTTCTGTTTGGCTGTCTGTTAGGGGCTGGTTCTTTCCTGAAGAGGAAATGACAGACTAGTGGATCTGGGGGAGAGAAGAGGTGAGGGGGGAGTTAGGAGGAATGGAAGGAGGCGAAACTGTTTGGGATGTACTGTATAAGAGAAGAATCTATTTTCAATAACAATAAAAAAATAATTGGCTTTCTTTGTTCTCTTATTACTATACTGTATATTCTGAGGCTATTCCTAAAACTAGGCATCTGTCCTCAGCATTGAATAGAATATTGAATAAGCAGAATATTTTCCTAAAGGACCACAGAAAAAGTCAGGGATTTCAAATGACAGAAGTTTGGTGTGATTACAGTGAGATTTATACTCAGTGTGATTTACTGCTACCAGGGGTGGTTCAAGGCACATCATTAAGAAGACAGTGTTTTGAATGGTTGGCATTTCTTTTCAAGGCAATCTATTTTCTGTTTCAAGAATCACCCTTTCAGTATGCATCAAATTCCCTTATCAAAATTCAGTTTTGTAAAAGAATGCCTAAAAAAATCTTTTGATGCCATTTTGATAAGATTTGTATAAGCATCTGTATAGGAGGTAAAGAAAGAGATAAGAATTATAGCACAGCAATATACAATAAATGGATGAATTCTTTTACTTTGAGTCCTGACAATCCAAAGAGAAAACATGCTTTAAATACAAAAAGATTAAATGTAGAAATATGTTATGCTATACTATTAACACATTTAGCTTATTAATAATCAGTAATTTTATAGATACTTTAATCAAACCTGATGACTGATTTGTCATTCTGTTTAAAAGAGAACATGCTCCCTTATATAAATCTTATTTACAAATGTATGAAACCATAGATGAGGAGACATCATTGCCATCTGTTATTGTCTCCTAGCTTACAATAAGCCGAGTGTCACACATTGTTGTATTCTTTTTTGCAGTAGGTGTTCTCTGGTCAGAGAAGATGTCTTCTAGTGATGATGACCATTAGGCAACAGAGGACAGGTTGGCATCTGGATAATTGTCTGAACTACATGACAAACATTATGATACAGTAATGGAAGACACAATCTCAGCCCTTGAGTAACTTTAATTGGATCAGCAGTATGGCTCCCACAGTACTAGGTGCCATTCTTAAGAATGGATAAATGGTACACTAAATGGAATAAACATGTATTCACACATACATGCACACATACACAGAAACATACACACATGCACATACAAACATATACACACATGCATACTTATCACAAACATACACACATGTACCATGTGCACACACACACACACACACACACACACACACACACTCACATATACAGAGACAGACACAGACATATATACATACCCACATGCACACAAGCGCGTACACACACACACACACAAATTTTTTTTCTTGATTCCTTTGCAAAGGAAGGTGGAAACTGGTGACCTCTCACCCTAATTTGTTTTGAGGAGGAAGTAGTGTTTCTTGTGCTAAAGACTCTGGACTCAATATTGTTTTGAGGAAAGATAAAGATTTCCATGAAGCTATGGAATTCTAAAAATATTTTTGTTTGCATTGTTAACAAATTTATTTATTTTCTTTCAGTTTTTTCGAGACAGGATTTCTCTGTGTAGTTTTGATGCCTGTCCTGGATCTTGCTCTGTAGACCAGACTGGCCTCAAACTCACAGAGATCCACCTGGCTCTGCCTCCCAAGTGCCAAATTTGTTTTTATACTAGCTCCTCTTACAAATTTCCACACCTGGCACTAAATATATCCTGTCTGTAGTTAGAATCTTTGTGGATCTCCCTCAGCAATATCTGAAAAATCATGATGCTTCACTTTCTTCTTTTCTGGGTTTATTTGCTGCCTTTCTCTCCCTTACTCTCCTCATGGTTTACTCATCAACTTCTTTAAACTTCTTCTCCATCTCTGGAAATGTGCTGTGATTTTAGAGTTGTCTAAAATAGTTTCATACACATGTACACATACACACACACCCCCCCCACACACACACACAGGAAAGTGAGAGGGAGAGATCTTTTCTTAGCAGAGAAAAAGAGGAAGTTTAAAAAAGAGACCTTTCTTTAACTCAACTCTCTTTGCAGTTACCTCGAAAGAAACTTCCTCAAAGAAAGTTCTTCCAGATGTTTTCAATGGAATTGGGTACAACTGTCCTGTAAACATACGTCTGATCCCAGAAGCCTTACATTTTTTGTGGCTTATACATACTTAGTGATTTGTCAGATATCTGTTCTTTAATTTTTAAATTATTATTTATTTTTGGTGTATGAGTGCTTTGCCTGCATATATATCTTCATACTATGGTCATATAGTGCCCACCAAGCCAGAAGATGGTATTGGATCCCCTGGTACTTGAGTTACAGACTCTTGTTAGACCAAAAATTGAATTTGGACCTTCTGAAGGAGAAGCACGTACTCTTAACCATTGATCCATCTCTTCAGTTCCTGAATATGTTTTGTTGTTGGTAGTAGTGTTAACTGCTACTATTACCAATTGGTGCCAGTGATTCAGTAAAAAACTCAAGGAACCTTTGTTTAGAAAGTGCAATGCATGAATGATATCTATATTATAAAGCTAATTCAGGTTAAAATTAAAATTATATGTACAGCTTAATGGTTTAGACTTAAGAGGACATCATCAGCAATGCAGAGCACATGTTTATGTTCCTTATGTAGCAGAAATAGCTTCCAGTTCCTGATGAAAATAATGCAAGATGAGTTGGTGATAGTGTATACTAGCTATCATTCAGAGAAATAGAAGATGCAAAAGAAAAAGGAATTAATGTGACTTGTAAAATAAAGAAGTATACATCTATTGTTATTGTTGACTTTGAAAAACAAAGAAAAGAAATTGAAAAATTCTAAGAGTACCACAGCAAAATGGCATTTATTTGTCAGGTTCATAGAACACTAATATCTATGTATTGATTTGGCAAAGTCATATGATCTGTCCTTCCTCAGTTTTCAATTTTTTAGCTGTAACATCTTAAAATCTATGAGATTCCCTACAGATCTGAATGCTGCATTTGCTGCCCAAGTGGTTTTCAGTGCACAGAGGACTCGATTTCAAAGTCCTGATTGAAGCTGTGCAAGAAGAAAGAACTTTCAATTGCAGCTTTCCTGAATGATCACGTTTTTATGAACTCTGCAGTTCCTCTCTTGCTACGTCTATGAAATCATTTTTTACTACCAAACTGTCCAGTTCCTACATACACAAGTAAGAGAGGAAGTGTGTGAGAAAGACTTGACCCTTGCTTTGAATAGCCTGATTTAGAAATTCTGACATGAGCACTATGAACCTAGAATTTATTAATGTCTTCTGGAAAACTCAGATAGATATTTTACTGCTAAGCATCCAGGATACACTGGCTTGATTCTTTGATTGTTCTGAACTATCAGAGAATATGTGAATTGATTTAATTCTTCGTGAACAAGGAGAGGATTAGACTAACAGTAAAAATATGTTAGACCATATCTAGCAAGTGTTCCAGTTCACTAACTGACATATGCTAAATGCTTTCTACATCCATACATCCATACTTCTGAGATTCATCTGTGCTGCCTGACACTGAGGCCAGTAATACTGAGTGATCATTGCCATGCACTAACCATGAGGTGACTTCACAGAGGTATAGGCTTTAAGCAGGCTATCTTGTAATGTTAGTAATCACAGTATAACTTCTGGTTATTTTCATTAAATTTCCTTTATTTTAATTCAATAATAATAATAATTAATAATAACATATGTTTATGGACTACAGTGTGGTTATTTTTATTAGAAATTGCTAACATGTATGGAGTACTTTCTAAATCTTTGATCTTGTGGTAGGCACATTTGTACATTTGTATATATTTTATATACTAATAGTGTTAGTTCTTTGATAATTTCATACATGTATATAATGCATTCTGGTTACTTGTTATCTCTTCTCTTGCCCCTTATCAAATTCCCTCAGTTTCCCCTGTCTATTTCCCAGACTAGTGACTTGATTTGGTTCGGATTAGGACTATCCATTGGAGCTTAGTGGGTCGCCAAGTGGATGCACAACTAACGGCAACGTGTTGTCCTCTTCCTGACTATACCAGCAGTAAATAGTTTAGTAGTGAGTGGTAGGGCCTGTCCAGCCACTCCTCCTTCCTTGCCTATTAACAGACCTGTCCTTAGGCAGACTCAGTGTAGGCATGTGCAGCTGCTGAGTTTATGCTCACAATGTCTGTGTCTTGTTCAGAAGATGACCTTTGTCAGCCCTCTTCCTTATCTTCCAACTCTTTTATTCTTTCTGTCATCTCTACCTCTGCATTCGTGGACCTTTGGAGAGATGCTATAATGTCTTTTTAAGACTGAGTACTCCATTGTTTCTTATTCCCAGAACTGTGTGCATCTATGAGTCTTTTCATTCACAATAGCTCATTAGAAAGAGAAGCTTCTCTAATTAAGGCTCAGAGTTATAATTGTCTATAGTGGTGAATATATGTATAGTGGGAAGGCAGTTTGACCTTATCTCAATATAGCTAAACAACAGAATTAAGTTCCCTGGTAGGGTCTGTGATTCCCCTATCATGGTCTTTTGAACCAGTTGACAGAATCAGATATGGATTTCCTTCTGTGGGGTGGACCTCAAACCCAAATCAGAGAGCAGTAAAATGCCAGTGTGATATTCTGCAGCATGCACACATGATAAAATGACTTCTATTTCTTATCTAATAAATGTTACAGCTTAGCACCAGTCTTCCCTTTCTATGTCAACGGCTCCTCCCACCTCTGAAAACTACCATTCTACTTTCCACTTCAGTGTGATAAAGGGTTTTAAATTCCACAGCTAATTGAAACCAGTATTTGTCTTTCGGTGCCTGCCTAATTCCACCTTATATGATGTCCTTTAGGAATCTTTTAAGCTTCACAATTCATTTGTTCTATGTATGATCCAAAAATCCCATTGCTAGAAAAACTCCCAAAGTAATGGAAATCAGTATGTCAGACAGATGCCTACACAACCATGCTTACTGAAACACCATTCAAAGCAGAGGGAGTACAGAAACAAGTATACATGAGTGAATGGGAAGGACTAGAAACAATTAGGTCTAAATACATTGTAGAACAAGCTTTTACCTCCAAAGACACAAATTTCTGTCATTTCTAACATCATGATGGGCTACCAGCATTTAATTTGCCTCCTTCCCCACCTCCTAAGATTGTCTGCAGGATATTAGTGTTTCCCTCCAATTCTTGATATATCCCTCTTCCTGATTAAACAGTTACTGTGTTTCTCCCTGTTGTGACTGTGTTTTGTGATTGGTGTTCTAACTGCCTGTATAGAATTGATAAGCAATTTTGAATACTTTTGGAGAGATGTGTCTCTATAAATGGGAGTCATTGTACTTAAACTGGAATTTCTCTGGGAAGTTTGAGGGTTTTAGATGAAACCTACTTCTAATGGTAGGGTAATCAACAGATTCATGTTGTTGATGAATTGACTCAATGAAATTAAGGCCATGGTTCTGCACATCATTCATTTAAGTATCAATACGTCTGGTGGTGAGGGCATGGAGGGAAGAGCATGTAGGCAGACAGATGAGAAGATAGACATTGATCTATTATTCTTGTTTGCAAAGCCAGTCTGACTACACAGAGACCTCAGGAGGTCAGTTAGAATTATATATTATATTGTCGTCTCCTCCAGAGGTGCTGCCTGTGAATAACTGTCTGCACTGCTCAGGATTTGTAAATAGTAAAAAAAAAAAAACAACAGCATTAACCTTTTTACGAAGAGCTTATTTGGTATTACCTTTGTTTACTGAAAACAAAGTAAAATAGAAAAAGAAACCAAAGCTCTTCCTCTATAATCAGTTTTCACCTTTTGGCAGATTGGCTCTCTCAAATGGCTCCTTTATAACTTCTTCCTTTACTACTCATGGTTTATACTATGTACCTTGCTGTAAATCGAAGGTGGAAGGCACACCTACTTCTCATGGACTGTACATTGATCTTCCTTTACCATGAAATAACCTCCCTAGAGTAACTCTGTAGCTCTCCTTCAGACCCACTTCAGTTGCATATGGGATTATGCTGAAGTATTAATACTATACTGTATTTACACAAACATAACATCTCCACATTCCTTTCAATTGCTGTGTGTGTCATTTTGTTACCTCATCTTTGTAACATGGTTCAGTAGCAGATACAGTATGAACACTACTAATTTGTTGATTTATTTTCGCTGTATCTAAGCATAAGTAAGTGCATAAGTACTTGATATTAATTCATGTCTATATATTTAATGTCTAAACCACATTTGATGCTTGATAGCTACTCAGTAAATTGGTAAATGAGTGGACACATTACTGAAAAGTTAAAAATATGCTGCTCTATATTAAATGCACACTAACCAATGGTGATTTATCACAAGACATAGGAAAAAGGAACTAAGTTAATCATTTCAAACTTCCAATAAATTGAAATTTAAACTTGAAAATACTGATCTTTGCATGGTGCTCTTTCATATCTTTTTGTAAAGACTAAGAAAAATTTCTGTTTTGGTCCAGATACACACTACATCTTGGATCCAAGACATAACTTGGCTCTTTTATACATCTAGTGAATTACCCAGCTTAAACAGAATAACTACTATGGAGTAAATATTAGATATTCAGTCAATTTTTTTTTTACTCTTGTGCCCTTGTGAGCTTATGAGTGACATGGGCCTATCATGTCCAGAAGACATTATAGACATTCCACAGCAACTTTCACTATTACAACCTTTCTGCCCTTGTCTGTGAAGTCCCTTAGGTCTGAGCATGTGCATCTGTGATACAGATGTCCCATTTAGGGTTGACCGTTCCATAGTCACTCAATCTCTGCACTTCAGTCAGCTGTGAGTCTCTGTATTAGTTGCCATCCCATGTAACTGCTGGCATAAGAACTACATATGATTGAGCCACTCAATGGAGGAGGCTCCTGAGTCTCCACCTCCAGCTGTGGAGCTACTTGTAGTTGGCAGCCCCTCAAGGAAGGGTAATCAGTTTCCTTTTGTGGTGTGGCCCAGGGTAGATTGCCCATGATCCAATGGATGATGCCCTATAGCCATGTGCATAAAATCAGCATTAGTTGATTTCAGTGGTTTATAAAGGAAAAAGGAAAAAGAGGAGGAGGGGGGTCAGGGGGAAAGATGATTTCGAGTTGGGAGATGGAGATAAAGTTCTATATGGGAAATGGTTCAGCAAAAGCAGCAACTGAGTGATAATATAATATAATATAAATGCTTTTGTTAATGCATAGAATACATATAAATAAAACAAAATAGAAAAAAATATATTTCGAGCTCCCTGTTTGTTTTTCCCACATGCAATGAGAATGCAACAGAATCTAGGAATGCACGTACAATCTTATTACAGTGCTTTTATATTTTAGATAGGCAAGATAGAAGGTTAATGTAGCAGGAGATTGCCAGAAGAAAATATCTTCAACTGTAGACATGTATAGTGTGAGTATCAACCACAAAGTGAGTAACAAAAGGCCAGCTTGCACAAATGATTCTTATATGGGGACTGAAACCAGAGTGGGAAACGTTTCAGACTGAGAGGAGAAAGGGCATCAAAGAAGGGAAACAAATGGAATGATGAATGTTGTGTACTCAAAGGAGCAAGTGAAAGATAATACTGTGGTGACTTCAGATTAGACCACAAAGTGGCAAACAAAGAAACTACAGAAGGTGTTTGTCCCTTTAGAGCTACATTGAAATATTTGCACTTTATCCCAGAAGCAACACAAAAATGTTATAGTCTCCAGGGACCTTTATAGATACACTACCTTTCTATCATCATATAGTAAGAATGCAAATAACCCAGAAACCTTACTAACCTCTTTCTTCTTTCATGTGCTTATATCCTATCAACCAGTCCCCACAGTTCTACTGCTGAAATATATTTGGATCTGCCAACCTTTCTCTACTCTAAAGTTGGATGATGCAAGATGCCAATACAGTACAATTCCACAGTCAGTTCTTCACGGCACCAGTCCACAATGATCAAGGTTGGGAGAGCTTTATGATGAGAACCTTTTTCACTGGATTGCTTTCATGGGTGCAACATGATACAGAACATTCAAAGTATTTAAGAATATAGTCTTTAGAATGATGAGAGTCAATTAATTCAGTTTGCAGTATGATGTCCCTCTCCAACATCCAAGTCCAAACACACATATTTAACAGAAATTAATGTATAAAGGGGCCATGAATTTGAAAGAGAATAAGGAAGTGTGTGTGGTAGTGTTTGATTGGAAGAAATGGAAGAGGGGAATTATGCAATTATAATCTCAAGAAATAATTAAAATAGAAAACACAGTGTTTTCAGATATCTTAGATATTTTAGTATGTCTCCGAAGTCATAAGACTACCCTATTCAAAATATATCTCAATGGCCTTTTATGGTAATTCACCACTAATTTGTCAAGTAGAATATGCTAGCACTGTAAAAAATAGCATTATTCTACAACATATGTCAAGTTAAAATGCCTGTTAGCTGTGTTTATGGTAGACATGCAAAATTTAACTTTGAATAAATAGGAAAGTAAACTAATAATAACAGGACCATCATAACTGAGCCATTTGTGGGATGTACCAATTACGTAGACAATTGTAAAACAATAACAACAAAAAACTAGCAGTGAAGACTGAAAGAAGTAAATATGTGCAACATTTAAAGACCTGATCATTTCATCTGTAGTTGTAGATAAGGTTATCTTGGGAGTGTGTGTTCAAAATTCATTTAAGCCCATCACAGAAGAAGACCCTGTTTAACTGGCAAGGACATGCATGAAGAAACTGCAATTCTAACTAACCCTAAAACAAAACCAATAAATATACAAAGGTGACCCAATTATAAACATTTAACATTGTATCAGTATTTTTCCTTATCATTTTTCCTCACTAAAGATGTAACACAAATTATGTATTTATACTGCAAGTGCCAGAAATTTAATGGTTTGTTATTTCAAAGCTCTACAGCTACTACAATGGTTCATATCTGCATCTTTATTTTATTCTTATCTTTTGAATCAGTAATCAGAAACAAAGCCTAGACATTAAACTTGAGATTATGCTTCTTCCCACTCAATTATTTTGAAAGGACTTTAAATGGTAAGTGTATTCCGATTACATAGTTTGTTCATGAATCACTTAGTAGGTTCAGCCCACAAAAGGGTTCAGTTATAATAGTCCTGTTATGGAAAGTTTACTTTCTTGTTGATTCAAAGTTATGTTTTGCATGTCTACTATAAAAACAGTAAATAGACATTTTGATTAAATTTGGCATCTGTTGTAGAGTAATACACTTTTATAATTCTCAGGTATTCTCCATTGACAAAGTGATGGTCAATTAAATAGGGCACCGAGCTGTATTTTGAATAGAGAAGCCTGTGAGCTTTGTAAAATAATGAAATATCTCAGATATATGAAAACACTACAGTTTTTATTTTTAATTGTTTCTTGAGATTATAATTGCATAATTTTCCTCTTCTCTTTCCAACTGCTATAGATCTGTCACTTTCAGATTCACGGCCTCATTTTCATTAATTTGTGTTGCATGCATATATGCATATACATATTCATTCCTAAATGCATAAGTACAACATTCTCAGAAAGGCAGTAATACTGTTCCCCCAAACCTTGTAAAGAACTGTGATAATCATGGGACCTGTTTGCCATAGGACATTAATTATAATGACACCTCTGCCTCATGTCTCCTCAACAGTGGAGTAAAAATATGTAGGGATGACCGGGTAGTGGTGGCGCACACTTTTAATCCCAGCACTCGGGAGGCAGAGACAGGCGGATCTCTGTGAGTTCGAGGCTAGCCTGGTCTACAAAGCAAGTTCCAGGAAAGGCGTAAAGCTACACAGAGAAACCCTGTCTCAAAAAGCCAAAAATAAATAAATAAATAAATAAATAAATAAAT
>CABHPP010000609.1:8908-55061 GCA_902168425.1 Peromyscus attwateri | reverse complement strand
CTCCCTCCCTCCCTCCCTCCCTTCCTTCCTTCCTTCCTTCCTTCCTTTATTTCTTCCTTCTTTTCTTTCTTTCTTTTTAATTGGTGGTCATTGAGATGAAAGATGGATAGACACTGGGCAGCATCTGCTTAATTTAATTAGGTGACACAGTTATATATTTCAGCCAAGAAAACTGTATCATCACATTAGTTTTATTATTAGTGTTAATTAGATGTAGGTATCAGAAAAATGATTCAAGTTGTAGATTTGATTAAGTGAAAAGGTTCCTCTCAATTTGATTTGTTTTAGATGGATAGGGATGAAGCTGTGGGGTCAATACTCTTTAGAAAGGGATGGTGTAATTTAGGTGGTAAAGCAAATATTCTTTATATTATCTGCACCATTTTTGGTAATGAAAGGTGCTGATCTGCTGGTACTAGAGGGAGTTTATGTTCTGTCTCTCCAAACACACAAGGAGCTCAGAGGCATCATCACAGTCTTTGCTCAACAGCGAAAGACTATAAACAGCTACAGTCCACCTGAGAAATTAGTAGCAAAATTAACCATCTGTGTTGGGGTGTTATCCTAGGAAAGATTTTGTTTTCTTCTCAAGCATGGCAACAACTTTCTACATTTAGACATCTGAAGATCTAGCAAGTGCAGAGAGCAACACTGCTATTAAAGAGTTTTGTTTACATACTTTCAGAGAGAAAAAACTCCAAAACATTGTCCATGCATATATATATATACATATATGCCTACTTATTTATGTACTAAAAGAAAGAGTACTTTACTATTTTTGCTACATCTATTATGTGGTCATAAAAGTTAGAGCATTGCAACAGAATACATTCACCTGTGAATCCAGGCCTTACTGCTAATAAGCAATCAATAAACTTAGGTCTGACTTTTAACTTTTTCTCTGGACAACCAGGGATGGTGTTACTAATATCCCACATAATACTATATGGGTAGATTGTAGTGATATCTGTAAAATGGTTACCAGAAGTAAGTCCCCCTACTCAGGCTGACTTGCCTTTACTCCATGGCTTGATTTGGGCCATGTTCAATCAATTCAGTTAGACAAATATTGATTGTTTTCCCAGAGCTGTGTGTAGCAAGAGTTTTCCTGGTCCTGCCTGGCCTACAGTCAGGACAAATCTCTCACCTGCCAGTCCTGCAGCCACTCAGACCCAACCAAGTAAACACACAGAGACTTATATTACTTATAAACTGTATGGCTGTGGCAGGTTTCTTGTTATCTAGTTCTTCTATCTTAAATTAACCCATTTCTATAAATCTATACCTTGCCACATGGCTCGTGGCTTACCAGTATCTTACATATTGGTACTCATGGCAGCGGCTGGCAGCATCTCCTGACTCAGCCTTTCTGTTCCCAGAATTCTCTTCTGTACTTGTCCTGCCTATACTTCCTGCCCGGTTACTGGCCAATCAGCATTTTATATATACAGAGGGATATCCACAGCAGCTATGTTTGATTCTAGGAATACAGTGGCAGTTATGAGTCCTGGTATTTTGCAGTGATTATTTAGTCCTACCTGATTCTACTCTTATCTGTTACCCAATATTTTTCAGTGTGGTATACAGAGCTAGAAAAATGAAGTTAATAGAAACAGAGGGAACCTAAGAAGACCGTTTCCAGCAGAGGTAGAGTCCATAGGAATTTCTAAGTGAATATCAAAACTAAAATGCTCACTGAGGTTTACTGACAGGTCTGAGGTGATTTGTGGCTGGGTACAGGGGGTAATGAGGGGCCAGGGGACTACAAAGGATACAGTGGAGCTTCAGGCAAATGCAGCATACTTCATTCACTCTGGGCAAAGGGTACACCTTGGTCTCAAGAACATTTATATAAAAACCACACAAAAGTGGCATATCATTAGAACTGGTTGTGTAACAGTTAAATAATAGTTATATTCAATGCTAGCACATGGTCCCCCGAGTCATCCAGTAGCTCTCTTCTTAGTTGACTCATTCCATATAGTAACACTAGCATCATATCTGATCCATATGTCCTTTACATATCTATCCACCAATTATAATTATGTGTGCTTTGGAATAGATATTAAAACAAAAAAATTTAAGTTATGATAATGCTTCTGAGTCCAAGAAAATTACATTAAATTAGGCATTGATATTGATGTTCAAATAAGAATTTCCACTCAGTTTTTGCTCTTGCTCTATGACAGTGAAGCTCACTAACTGGGGACTAGGTGGAAAGCCAGCAACATATGTATAGCTGTATCAAATTTTGAGGACCAAGTAGCTTTAATATACACTTTTTAATACACTAAGCTCAATGTCGAACATGTTGTATGTAAAATTTCATTTTACTGGACAGGGCAAGATCTATTATTCCACTTCTTAAAAGCTAAATATATGAAATTGTAAAGTCTATATATCATTAATTTAAGGTGACGGTATTAGAACAGAATACAAAACAAAATTTTTGGAGCTTTGTTTAAATTATTACCAGCTACAAGACATCTGGCCATTTACAGAGGTTTGAAATGAACCATGTGAAATTAAACATTGTGAAAAAAGTTTTTGCATCTTTTAGTTTCCTTGGAGATTCTGGGTTTAGCAAGCAGCCTGGGCAGTGGAGGTGGGAATTTAGAAGCTTCATGTCTCAGCAGAAGAAATGGCAACTCTCTGAGCTTCAAGTTCTTTGAAAATGGCAATGTTAGTAAGGCTTTCCTCACCTGTAGGTTGTGGGCATAAAGTGAGTGTGTCTGTCCAAGATGCTAAGTGTAGTACTTGGCACAAAGTGCCCCTTTTCATATCTACTAACCCATTTCTTTTTCTCAGAGAAAAATCTGTGATCCTTAACAGAGTAATATCACTGAATCATTAGTAAACTAGGGATTATTGAGATGGTCCAGTAAATGATATTCATATTTCCTCATTATATTTTAAATAAGTTTTAAAAAATCAGCAAGACAGGGATACAGTCAAGCATTTTGAGGGAATCGTACATTACCTTTCTTGGTGACAAAGCCAGACTCTTGTGTTCCAGCATAGCCTAGGCTCTACAAGGACACTATTTCTGGATCTCTCACTGGCAAAGCTCACCGTACAGCTAAAGGTGGTGCTGGGAGCATGTTGATAGCTTGGAGGAATATTGGTGAACCAGGAATCTTGGTGATATGAATATGCATGATTATTATACCCAGGGTAAAATTTACAAAAATCCCCCACAGGGGAAGCAAAATGAAAAACTGGGACAGGAGAAGGCAAGCATATTCCTAACTTACTTCCTTATCAATAGAACTAACACAATGTTAGAAGTAAATAAAAATCATTCCATTTAACCACAGAATCACAGTTGTGGTGAACTTGAGTTGTTCTGGATTAATATCACATTGATGTAGCCATCCAAAGTTGTTGTTAGTAATGCCTCCTCTGACTTTTGGACAAGCCATTTGACCTTAAAGATTAGACAATTTTATTGGTCTAAGATAAATGATGAACTCACAACATAAGAATTGAGAGATATGGGTTAATTTATCTTATATGCATGGAAGATAAACCCTATTAAAGTAAATGAAAATTAAGAGTTTGACACTTCAATATACAAAGAAAAATCAGTTTTGGACTCAGAATTTCAACAGAGTTAGCACTTGTCAACTTTTTCACATAAAAAGAAGAGAGAATGAGGCTGAATAACTCGGTTGACCTGATAGCCTTTTTTTGATCAAGTGCACAGAAAATTCTCTGTGCCTATCTTTGCCTGTGATGACCAGCATCATCATGGTGAACTAGGAATCACCCACATTCCTTGCATTTGTGTTGAGCTACCCTGTAATTTCTTTTTAGTGAATCCTATCAAATGATGACATTTGAAAAATTTTTTCAATATCCATGAAAAATTGCAGTTTTCAAAATGGTGTACTAGTATCATGGCTAAGGACATGTGCTCTAATATCATGGGCAGAAATGTGGATCTTGTGTTTAATGAGGATTTAAGAAATGAGTGTGCTGCAGCACTCTCCACATGTGTTATAAATGGAGTTGATTTGTTCAAATATGAATACGGTATTGATTATAAACAACCAATGCTCTTTTATACTATAAAGAAGCAATATTATTTTCTATTAGTTTGAGGACATTTTAGAATTCAGCCTAGTTGTCTGGGCTCAGTCTGTCCACTTGAGGCAACCATCTTCAATTTTTCATTTCCATTTGCATACTAGAGTGTACATGTTAATGTAAGCTAACAAAGACACCAAACCCCTGATTCAGATATGAAGCAGTGACTTGTTTCCCTTCTCTGAAGTGATGATTTCATCTGTCCTATGACACAAATGCCATTAATGGAAAGCTTATAAGGCACAGAGTGTGGCTTTCACCACAAAGGCAGTAGGAGATAGTTTATTCTGGTACCAAATATAGCCAAAGAACACAGATTTAGATCACCCTCAATTCAGTATCCCAGCAAGGGATGTTTTTACAATAGCAGAGCAAAGAAAATCATATGTCAAAATACTTTTCAAATCTATTGCTTGGTGCATTAAGCAAATTACAGCCAAGTGGGGAAAGTTTTGCCCTTAGATGCCATTTGATGACAGATTTAACTTTTGAACTGATAGAGTCTGTTCATATATTCCAAAAGGATTTACCTAATATTCCCAAGGATGTTAGGTGACACAGAGGTGGGAAATACAATCGTTATTTAGGTTGTAATAGTCCAAGATCTTTTGTTTCTGGACCCACAACATTCCAGCATTTTCACAATAATTAAAATTCAAATTAGTTAGTCTCCTTTAAGACTGTTCAGTGTAAGTGTGTGTGTGTGTGTGTGTGTGTGTGTGTGTGTGTGTGTGTTTCTTTTTTTCTGGAAATGTGAGCAAATTTTTACAAGATACACAGACTCTTCATACAAGATTATAGTAGCTCAATTATATTCTTTGTTACTTCTGACAATATTGTGTTTGAGCAATATAAATACATTTAAAACAAAAAAGCAAGGTTAAGGAATATGGAGATGGCTCATTAGTTAAAGCACTAACCAAGCAAGCAAGGGACCAGAGTTAGAATCCCCAGTACCCATGCAATGACAAATAGATGTGATGGCCCAGTCTCAGAAGGTATAGACAGTGTGTCCCCAAAGCAGGGTTTGATCAAGAGAGACTCATGGCTCAATAAATAGGAAGGTTTTGGGTATCAATCTGAGACCTCTATTCAAATGCAAACACATGAGTAGGTGTGCCTGAACATGCATTCATACCCATATACATGCACAGGCTACACATGAACAAAAAAGTATAGTTAGGTACATTGATAATACTGAATTCAGTACATTTGCTATTATGGTTCTTCCTTCCTGTAGCAATAATAAAAGCCATAGGTGACTAAGCAGCCTCAATGCTGTGTCATCCCTTGTATCTCTAGTGTCTTCTTATTATACATCCTACAGTCAACCACCAGTCTGGTCTGTCTAACCTGCTAGGTGATACATCACATGCATTAGTAATCCTCTTAAAAGCTACTGCTCGTCTCTGGCCTGGGTGATTTTCCCCATTTGTCTTATTCTTTCCTGGGTGCTGTCCTGCAATATTTGAGAGTGAGTAATTTACTTTTGAACGAAATTTACTTCTTAGAGTTCTGGAGCTTCAGAAGTTCAAGAATAAGACAGAAGCAAGTTTGGGGGCTATTCTGTGCTCTGCTTCTAAAATGGTACCTCCAACCTTTCCACCTCCAGAAGAAAGCAGCCTGTTTTTTCCCCTCATGGTGTAAGAAGATGAGGGCTCACCCTCTCCTTTTCTTTTTCCTAGCAGCATTAAGCCTTCACAACCAAAACATCTCCCACCATGTCTCATCATCCAACACTCTTGTACTGGAAGTTTCAATTTGAGTTTTGATGGTGACCAAATCATACAATCATAGCAATCTGTAATTACCTCAGCATATCAAAAACTACATCAAACTCTCCCATCTCAATTCATCAAATACTATTATCAGTTAATACAGCAGCCTGACTCTCAACCCCATTCTTTATAGTACCTTTCTTTAATTCCCATAGCCTCTTCTACCTCAGATAAGAAAATATATTTACTTAATGTACTCAAAGCAGCTTAATAAAGTCAAGGCTTTAACTTTGTTTTGTTTATTGAAGTATCTCCAATACTTTAAACAATGTCAGTCTCCTGATAGTTGCAAAATCTTTGTCTGTCATATAAAATAAAGGGAAAAGTATCACTACTAGGAGGAAAATTTTTGTTAACCTGTTGGTAGAAAAGGAAATACTCTTCACCAAGTTGCTAGTCCTCGGTTTCCATTGTGAGATCATAAGGGAATCAACCCATTTTTGTCTACTTCTTATAATTAAAATATTTTTTTCGTATCTAGGCAAGACAGTGATTGAAGAGTTACATTTAAGGGCATTAGTAGTTACGGCCACTCCGGGAGCCGTCGAAGTGATCCTGCTCCTCCCTCAACTTCCCGGGTCTTCCTTCATGTGCCCCCAGTGATGTTTTCACAGACACACGTGTGCTGCTCTTCCTTCTACTGCTTTGATCCTTCCTAACAGGGCTGTTTATTTTTGCTCTGCGGAGATGGGTCCGTGGGTTTTACAAAGAGTTGATTCAGATAATTAAATCCTACACAAGGCTGAATAACAAAGCAGAAAAATCTGTCCACAAAATGCTAAAACCCTTCCTCTGACTCAGAAGCTCTCTTTTCTCAGTCTCTGAGTCATCCTGGGGAAGATGGCTTTCTTTGTTTGAGTCTAGATTTATGGCTCAGTATTCCCAAAATGGATGTACGCAAGGAGGAAGCATTTCTTTAGTGAGAGGGATCATATTTTAATTTGTAAAACCATAAAAAAAGCTTAAACCTTTGTCTCAACCTAGAAGAGAGAAGAGAAGGAAGGAGAGAGAGGAGGAAATAGTGGGAGGGGGGACAAGAAGGGAGCGAAGGATATAAAGAGTGAAAGAAAATAGAACAAAAGCAAGAGTGAATGAGAGACACAGAGAGAGACATCCAGGAGAGAGAAAATGACATGTAGCTGTTAGTTGTTACAAGAAAATAGCTGACAAAGCAATTTAAAGAAGACAGAATTCATCTTGGCTCACAGTTACAGTCCATCAAGGAAGCCTTGAGGTACCTGGTAACATTGTGACCCTATGAAGCCAGAGAGGGGGAGGGGGCTGAACTCATCTTTTTCTTCCTTGGAATTCAGTACATGGTCTCAGTTATTGGAATGGTGGCACTCACATTCAATGAGGATCTTCCCATTTTAATTAACCAAATCTAGAATCTCCCTCACAGAAGACCAGAAGTTTGGTTCCTAGGTAATTTGAGATACTTTCAGTTTGAAAATCAGTGTTAACCAACACATTAGACATTCTACTCTACTTTGGGAGAAAGGTAATAAAGTCTAAACTAGGAAGGGAAGTTGGAAAAAGGGAAAAAATTATGATGGTCTGCTTTATCCAAAGAAGAACTAGTTATGTCCTTGGTTATACTAAAATTTATCCTCTACCAGAGGCCATATTTTGAGTTAGGAAAACACAAAGCTGCTTTCTGTATTGTCACACCATGAGGGAGGGAGTTAACCCATTAATCCATACCTTCCAGTACAGTCAGGTGACTCCTTAAATCTCCCTCCCCTGCCCTCCCCTCCCCTGCCCTCCCCTCCTCTCTCCTCCTTTCCCCTCCCCTCCCTTCCCCTCCTCTCCCCTCCTTTCCCCTTACTCTTCTTATATGTGTTATAATCATGTATATGGGTGCATTTATCCATACACTTAAGTGTGGGGGTCCAAAATTGACAGCTGACTTCAGGGTCTCTTCTTCAATCACTTGTTTTAACAGTGTCTCTCACTGAAGCTCAGCCTTCCACTGTGAGATAGGCTGGCTGATTAGTAAGACCCTGAGATCATCCTTTTTTCACCTGCTTGCACTGTAATTACAAATGCCTGGCACACCCAGTATTTCCATGGGTCCTGGGGATCTGAATACAGGCCTTTATGCTTTCTCAAAAGGTACCTACAGACTCATCTCCCTAGACCTGTCCATTTTGTCCCCATCAACCTCCTTAATGTTTCAACGTCTGAACTTATCTAAATACAGTATTATAAGAGTGTGATCAAGTTTCAAGATACATGAATCACAATAAACACAGGATGTGTGCAAAATAGGTTCTTTTGTTCTAGATTTATTTTAATTATGTGTCAGTGTGTATAGTTGCATATAGGTATGCCCATGTGATCTCAGGTGTCTATGGAGACCAGAGGTTTCAGATCTTCTGAAGCTAGAGTTACAAATACATGCAAGGCACCTCTTATGGGTGTTGCAAACAGAACTCAGCTCCTCTGGGAAAGCAGTAAATGCTCTTAACCTCTGATCCATCTCTCCAGCCTCGAAAATTTATTGGTAGTGAAAGAAGATTGAATGAGGTCTCCTAGCCATGTTTTCAGCAGCATGCAACTCCTAGCTTCAGAGGGAGTGAGTGGGGCTGTGACTGAACATGATTTATCCTTTGGGGTATATGCTGCAATGATATTGACAGGAATCATGCAAAGGCCTCACCTACACTGGTGTTGGCAGAAATACAGGCGCTGTCTCCAGGACTTATTCTGCCCTAGAGCAAAGGTCAGAGAGACAGCAGAGCTGAGGGATTTGCAGGAGTCACCACATTGTAAAATCCACTGGGAATCCTAATATAGTCCATAATAGACAGGAATAAAATAATTGTAACCAGTGTTTTTTTAATGAACCTCATTAGCCTTATCCTAATATACACATTCACATACTTTGCCTACTCTAACTGCAGCCTGTAGTTCTAATAGCTTGATATTGATTATGCCACTCTACCTCTTGTCTTCCTAGTGGAAAATTATAGAAAGTAGTCTAAATGTGTGCTTTACAATCTGTTTTCTTACTCTGGGACTTTGAATTGCCCCTTATCATATAAACTTGCCCCAAGCAACAACTGAAAGCATGTCAGTTTTCAATTGTATGATACTACAGATTTGAGGATGACCACAGCCTGCTTTTGTACTCCATTTAGTTTTGAATGTTTATCAGAATGGTATTAAGTTTACTATTTTTCCAAAATGAAAAGAAGTATGAATTTTTAATTCACTTTTTGAAGAATCACAAAAAAAGACTTTATTCTTTTGAAAGGTTTTATTGGATCTTTTAAATTTAATTTAATTTACTTCACCAAATATTTTGTGAGTACATTTTGGCACCCAACATTATAAAGTGTCCTAGGGGAAGAAAATACAAATGGTCCTACTTCCTCAGGAATGGCACTTCAAAACAAATTACAAGTATCGTGTGATAAGTGGCATAATGAAATAAAGTACAAAAAAACCCAGAGGAATTACACAAAGGAAATATGTATTCTAAAGAATGAGAGTAATAGGTATATTTATTAAATACCTGATCAATAACAAATATATTTGAACACAAGGCAAGGGTTAGTGCTATGGATATAATTTTTTTTGTAGCTGTTGTAGAAAAAGATCACAATCTAGGTAGAATTAAATAACAAAAAAAAATATTATGTTATAATTCTGTAGGCCAGAAGGCTAAGAACTCAGTCCAATTCAAGATGTTTACAGTCTCTCTGCTCCAAGAAACTCCTACGGCTGCAAGGTCCTTTCATTTTCTCTCTTCTGGTGACTGTTGGCATCCCAGTGTCTGGGCACGTTACTTCAACATCTGTATATGGTCATTTTCCAAACTCCTCTCCTATGTGCCCATCTTTATTCTTTACCTCTTTAATAAGAGTACTAGTGATAGCACTCAGGTCCTATGTGGCTAACCCAGGATATTTTTGTTTCAACATCATTAACTTAGTTACATCTTCTGTTACACTTACAATTGCAAGGGCTTAGAACTGAGGCTATTTGGAACTTACATTCAGGCTACTATGATGGACAAAGAAGAAAACAACAATAATGTAGATTTTAGGGCCAACCACTGTGCCAGGCATGCTGATAGAGAAAAGAAATTCTATGCAATGACATAGCAACTATATTCAATTAACTTGGTGATAATGGTGATCTAGTTAAACACAAAGTTCTTCCTAGCCTAGGGTAATCTTGTTAATCTTTCCTTCCTAGAAATTCATTCTTGTTTACTCGAAGACTTACACAGATTCAATATTGTTTTTAATATTTGTTTGAGATTATTCCATTTCTTTTTCAATTAAGCAAAGGAATCCCTCTGTTCTTTGCTTCAGGCTTTCACTCAATCACAATTCATAAATTTATTCCCTATGTACTTATTGAATTCACATTGTGAGTCATGCATTGCCTTCTATGGAGACAGATATGAATGAAAAAGCAAAAGAACAAGGCAGTTCATGGCTTTAGGAGTACATAGAATAATAGAATGATGTACACTCTTAATATTTAGTAACTGAAAGGTAAATCACACTAAGGTAGCACCAAATTTTAAATGATTTATTAATGTGTTCATGGAGAGGGTAGTGTTTCTCACATGTTTTTAAAAGGTTAGTATGTTTACATGAGGGGACAGAAGGGAAGAAAATCCCAGAATTTTTTAAATTGATATAGAAAAATGCAGATGTTCTTAGAAATGTCTTACAGGCTCAGGGAGTTATAAGAACTTTGCCCTAAAGTCTGAAACTCTTTGTGGGAGATGAAGATGGAGAGAGAGAGACATGAGAGGAATGTGAAAAAAATCTAGGTTGCTCATGGGCTGGAATGGATCTAAGATAAAAGCTATCATGCACATGGTACCATATTACTTCATGTTATTGGTTGGCGAGTTTTGTGAGATACATGGAACCAGAATTGACCCCATTTTCTTCCAAAAATAAGATGGTGCATCCTCCAGATACCACATACTATGCTTAGTTATCCTTTGACTCTGGTCACTTATTTCATTCTGTGCAAATTATCTATTCATGAGTCATGATTGGCACCCCAGACACCATTACACTGGTGTTGAAAAATAAAAATATGGAGCTCCCTTAAAACATCCTTTCTCATATTTGAAAATACTTATTGGCACAAATGGGTGTGTTTAGAGGTGAATTACCATGTGTACATTTTATAGATTACTTTCATAGCTTCTTTTCTATTCTGACTAGAAGTTGCTTGGTACAATTGTACTTCTCCCTACAATGGATGAAGATACTACCCCAACTAATCTTGGAGTTTAATTACTTTATTCTCTATAGGCAATTGGGCTACCAAGAACTTCAGAGAAAATGGTGCTTGATATTATGATTTTATAGTCTGGAAAGAGAAAAATTAAAAGATGACAGGGTGGTGTGGGATCTGATTTGATATAAGCTTGGGTTTAAGCCTGAATTCTGGTATTTGCTACCTTTATCTTTTACGACTTGTTAGAACTCAGCTCATAACAGTTCTTGTTCTGCAAGTTGAAACCACAATCCCGTAAGTATGTCTAAATACCATGCACACAGGTACACAAAACACAAGTTATTTACAAGAGCTAATGTAGTGCCTAAGAGCTATTGAACACAGTGCTCTATTACCGTCCGTTGACAATGAAAAGGAAGGAATAGATGAGACGACTATATGAATCTAAAGTCACAGAGAAATGTATGCAAGGGGAAGTGTTGGCAAGGAGGTTCAAAATACAAGTGAATTAACACATAAGGATGAGTGGTAAGGATGTATAGATTATGTGTCTGCATCAGTGGACTCTCTCTTATGGAAACTACTTGCTTCCCAACAATCCACTGATTATGCAATGGCTTAATTCAGGTAAAGTTGTTTGAACTGGGCTATCATAACCTAGAACTTATAAAATTATATTAATAGTGTTTGTTTTTCCTTTCAAAATTAGCCTGTTAGAATAAATCAGTCTTTAAAATGTTCACAATTATCTATCTAAACAATTACTCTGCAGTGTGTTAAGAGGGTTAGAGGTCTTTACATGCCTCACTAGGTTACTATTGTGGCAACTATGTATAATGATTATATAAGTACAAAATACAAACTGCAGAGCCAGAAGGGCCAGGTCTGAAATACAAATAGACTAACTTCCTTCAGTCACATTACTCAGCTGGATAATGTAGGATATTGTAGACTGGAGTTCTTCATTTAGTCCTTTGTGAGTATATTTGTATCACACTCTCAAACTGACCATGAGTTCTCAGTAGTCTGTCCCTTTCCTCTGTCCTAGCCATTTTCAGAATGTTATCATTAGGAAACAAGATAATTCTCTAATATCATAAGTACTATAGATTCCACCTAAACCTGATCACCTGCTGTGCTTTATCTGCCTTTCACATTGTCAACCACTCTAAGCATTAGCAGTTGGAATTCGGCTGATGATTTCCTTAGCGAGGAGAAACTAGCTCCTCTTTTAACCCGAATGTCTATTCCTGTGGAGTTAATAGGAGGAAAAACTTGTTAGATCAGCAGACATCTCTCAAAGACCCAACCCACGAAGAGAAGAAATAGTTTGTTAAAAGGTGCATATATAAACTTTGCTAGTGTCAGTAGAAATTGTACTAATTTGTATTTGCATTGTGTGCACGGAGGGGAGGATGGGAACTGTGCAATTCTATCCAAGTAGGGCTGCACTGCTCTCTGGGTAGTCATGTTCAGAGACAGGTCCAGTTTCTCTCATGTCCTAAATTGTGCTCTCTCTATTTTAGAAGCAATACTTTGTATTAGTAACAAGGAAAACAGTCGATGTAGAGAGCTAGAGAGAAGGCTCAGCTGTTAACAACACTGGCTTCCTGGGTTCAATTCCCAGTACTTACATGACAGCTCACAGTTGTGTGTAACTCCATTTAAAAGAGATTCCATATTGTTTTCAGGCTTTGGAGGGCAATGGACATGTACTTGGTACACACACATACATTCAGACAAAACACTTATCTATGTAAAATAAAAATGAATCAATCCTTTTTTTTAAAAAGTCAGTGTAGTCTGTTTTCAGTGGAAAGAAATAAGTGAAAAATAGTATGATCAGTGAGATGACTGAGCTGTTAAAACTGCCTGCTGCCAAGCCCTATAACCTGAGTTCAGTAAGCTGACCCATAAAGGGGAAGGGCAGAAAGGGCACAAATCGTCTTGTGACTTTTTCGAGTATACAGTGGAATGTTTGCTGTCCTCTAGTCTACACACACACACACACACACACACACACACACACACACACACACACACAAGTAACAGAGATAAAATAAAAATAAAATGTAACAAAATTAAATAAAAATAGACCATAGGAGAGGTTTCCCTTAAATTAAAGGGAAAATCTCCAGTTTGGGGGCAAATAGTTAAGCACTGTGATCAAAACAGAAGACAACAATATTTTCAAATAAACTTCTCTTGAGAATATACTATAAACTTGCTACTAGAACTAAGGTTTAACAAATATCTAGACTTTAGAACAAATATTTGAAGTATACTAGCAGTTTCTTGAGATAAATAGAATGAGATGAGAGAGAAAAGAGCCATTGATTTTTACCTGGATGTCTTATGAGAAAAAAGGCACTTTAGAGGGAACCTGAAGTAAAATCTGATGGTGATAGCCAAAGTAACAGACAGCACTTTGGTAGGAAGGAAAATGGTCAGTAAAGAAATGGTTACATTCACAGGATTGTGGTCCATGAAAGGATGTCTCCCCTATTATAAAGTACAGACATCTTGACATAGATTTATTTCTCAAAAATCGATTGATTTTAGCCTTATACCAAAGGAACACAAAATGGGCAGTTTCTCTGTTGAAACAAGGGCAGAGTGACACAGTAGACTATATGGTTTTGATGAAAAATTTCTGATGACCTCCGTTAAGAAGAATTTGTATTAGGTCATGGTGGCTTCCCAACTGCCTTTCACCTCTCTTTCTTGAGTCCTCCATGCATGTTAGGTCTTCTATCAAATACTCAAGATTATTGAATATTAGTTTTTGTAGGAATGTTCCTTGTTTGAATAAGTTAAACCTATCAATCACCCTTTCCCTTATCTATACTATCCAACTTGTGCTTGGGAAAGCAACCTGTTTCTTTTGTCCTTTGTATTCATTCCATCAGAATCTCTTTATCATCTTCACCTACACATTGAAGAATCACTTACTGTACATTCAATTATTCTGCTTCTCTGTCACTGTGATGGCTATTCTTGGTTGTCAACTTGGATATATCTGGCATTAACTAAAATCCAAATGGCTGGGTACACCTGTGAGAGATTTTTTCTTAATTAAATCATTTGAAGTTGGATGATACACTTCTAATATGAATCTTGGTAGTGGGAAGGTTTACCTTTAATCCAGATCTTTTGATGTGGGAAGATAGAACTTTAATTGGGACCACACCATCTATAGGTGGCCTACATAAAGGACATGGAAGAAAGAAGCCTGCTCTCTCTTTGCCTGTTTGTCCATGCTCTCTCTAACAAGTCCATTTCTTCACTGGCATCAGAGCATACTTATTGAAGATTCTGGCTTATACTGAAGACTATCTTAGACATCCAGCCTCATTGCCTGAACTATTACTAAATTCTTGGATGTTTCATTGGTAGACAGCCATTGTAGGAATAGATAGACCACAGCCTATAAAAGCCACCTATGTAGATCATATATATATTCAATCTATACGTTCTGTTCCTCTAAAGAACTCTGACTATATAACCATTCAACATAATCAGTATTTATTTTAAGCTGATTAAAGATTAAAATTCCTCTACATGGTTTACAAGCAAAGCAATGGGGACTTTTCATTGTTGTTCCACTTATTGTCTTAAGAGGACAATGTTTCATATGAAACAATTGTGTTGTTGCCAAAGATGGAAGTTTTCTTCACCAATCCAGAGTATTTCCTGCAGCTTCCTTTGGCAGAGGCTAGGAAAATGAGGCAGCCATCCTAGGGAGGGATGTCTATGAAGCTCTTATCGTGATTGAGTAAACATAGGGATAATAAGAAGAGCTGTAATGCTGATTATATGTGAGGCCAAATGTGTTCTGTAGCATGCAACACTTTCTCTGATTATAACCCAATAAGCTAAATGCTAATATTCCCATTTTGAATATGATAAATGTCTGAACCAAAGTTTTTTTTTTTTATTTTTATTTATGTATTTATTTATTTATTTATTTTAGAAAATGATAGTGTCGGATTTCAAACACCAAGTTAAATGATTCTTCTTCAATTGTGTGCTATACTGGTCATATTCCACAAAGCTAACTCAGGACTTCAGGCCTGTGTGCTATTACAATTGATAATTTTCTGGTATCTTGATGATGGTGTATGGTTTACAAGAATATTGCCAAGATAATTTTGTTCTGAAAACTACTGATGTCTTACTTAGGGTTTATATTGCTGTGACAAAACACCATCACCAAAAACAACCTGGGGAAGAAAGTATTTATTTCATAATGCATGTCCCAATCACAGTTCATCATGAAGGAATGCCAGAGAAGGAACCTGATATGAAGAACTGATGACAAAGCCCTGGGGGTGATGCTGCTTGCTGGCTTGCTCACCCATGGCTCATCCTGTTTTCTTAGACAATTCAAGTCTGCCTGCCCGAGGAGGAGGGTGTGCCTTACCTTGTGGTGATGGCCTCCTAATGTCCATCTTTAATCAAAGAAATGCCCTACTGACTTGCCACAGACAATCTGCCTAGGGCATTTTCTCAACGGAAGTTCCTCTTCTCAAATAACTCTAGCTTGCATCAAGTCACCAAAAACTCAAGTAGCACAATTGGCTACTGAGGACTAACAAACATACCTCACCTTCCAAATCAAGTTGAGTTCTTGATTCAATTTGCATTTCTTGAATGATAAGTGATATTGAGCATTTTTCCCTGTGCTTACATTCCATCTGTACATCCTTTCTGGCAGTGTATCCATTTAATGCTTTTAGTGACCAGATAGTTGTTGCATTTGAAGTTGTAATATCCAAAACTCAGTACATTTGAAGATATAATCAATGAAAGCTGTGTTACACATTGTATCTCTACCACTGGATACATATTTTAAAACATAGTATTTTACTTCATGAATGCATAGAACTATGATTTATCAATTTAAATAATGCTGGTTTGAAAAACATACATTGAATACCTCATACCTTTCTTTGTTATCACTCAAAGAATGAAGAACAATAGAACATGAAAGAAATTGATAACTTGAGGATGATAATATTTTTGTTAGTTCTATAATAGACCCTGATGAACACAGCTGACTAGCTTTTATATTTTATGCAACTACAGGCATTCATGAATCTGCAGAAAGTATTTAATTCATGCAGCTCCCTCTGAGGACCTGAGTGCTTTGGAAGTCAGGGTTAACATTATCCCATTAATCCATAGTTTCAGTAATTATTAAAATATATGTTCTTTTTAGTTTCCTAAAAAAAGGCTTGTAATTAAAAGTTGAGAAAAAAACAGAAAGTGTTAATAACTCACTAATTTCTATAATTACAAGGTTATTCTTATCAGGACAACTATTAGATGATGTTTGAAGAATTTGAAATCATTTAGTAATTACAAAACTGAATGAAGTGTTGGAGAGTTTGGCTGGCATAACACAATCTTCAGTTTGCAGAATACATTTCAACCATAAACTTAGAATTTTTCATAAGTTCACCTGATCACAGATTTTTTTAAATAAGGAGATGGTGAAGTTTTTTCCTGGAATTTTTTTACTCTGTGAGACAATTATCCCTTGAGAGATGAACTTGCTATGTAGTGTTGACTACTTGTATATGAGACTGGCATGTAATGCTTGCCTATCCTTTTTTTCCCTCTACTTTGTACTTAAAAAGAGCACAATTTCAAAAGTATCACTTGGAAGAATAAATGTCTATTTATATGTTTTGCTACTCTGCTTTGGAAGGACATTTTATTTATTTACTCATTTATATATTCATTTTGGAGGGAAATGATATTGCAAGTCCTTCCACGTGACTTGTTCCAGATCAATTCCTAATGAATGTGTTAAATGAATAAGCTGAGGGAATGTAGCAGTCAGATTTTTAAAGGATAGCCTTCTTTTATTACAGTAAATAATGTAACAGTTCAAAGTAGGGGGATAACTTCTGTTTTTCAGACACTTTGCTATAACATAATTCTAGATCTATGCAAAGAAAAATTCTGTCTTTACAGCAAAGTGCTGTATAACCTGAGAAGAGAATGCAGCAGTCTGGTCAATAAAGTCCTTGGCTACAGAGTGGACTGAATTGCTCTTGACCTTGAAAGATGATGAATAAATATTATGTGTGGTAGTTAAATTAATGCACAGGAAAGTTAAATGACCCAAACTAAAACTAACAATGAATCTATTCTTCATTCATTCATTCATTCATTCATTCATTCATTTAATGAATATTTAATATAAGAGCACTATTTGATGGGTGTTGACTGTATATAAAGAAATGAAAAAAAACCACTCACTAATCCAAAAATGTCATAATTTTTAAAAAGAGGAAAGATTCTTATACCCTGAATTACAATATGAAGACAGATCTGTCCTTTTTTCCCCCCCTCAAAGTCCCATAGTGCCCAGCAGAGGATTATTTAGGCATGCTTGTTTGTTTGATCATTCTATACATTTATAGAAATAATGCACAGTATGAAATTAGCCTTGAAAATGAATAGAATTTTCTCAGCCAAAAGGAGGAGAATCTCTTAAATATACGGCAGGACCAAAAGTAAACCTTCAGTTGTACCTCATTTACTGAAATTTCTAATCAGCAAGGAAACTGTGCTTGTACTAAAAACTTTAGTAAACACTAGCTCTGTGTTGATGACTGTGAAGGGGCAAAGACACAGTGATGAATACCATCCTAGTGCTGACAGTTCACAATCACGGCAGTCATGGTCAAGTAGAATTACTATGGAGCAAAGTCAAAAAAGGGTTTTTCTGAAAAGAGTTGGATAGTAAAGATTTTAGGCCGTGTGAAACATAATTTCTCCATGGGGATTACTCAACTCTGGTCTTGTCCCATGAAACAAGCCATAGATCGTATGCGATTGAATCAGTGAATCTTTATCTGAGTAAAACTACATTTATCAATATAGATATTTGGCACAATTTAAGATACATGCTGCTGTGTGGCAGTCATTGCAAAGAAAAAAATGAATGACTTCATGATAAAATCTATAAAGATGTAGAGTAAGTCACTTGGAATAACTTATAAAACAAATCATAGACAATAACAGATGAGTAGTTTCACTCGTAAAGAAATTCAAATGAAAAGAACATTGGGATATTTACACCTTTCATATGGTAGAAATTTTAAAAAATAAAATAAAATAAAACATGTACCAAAGACTGAAAATTTGCTATTCTTCTATAGAACCATCTATATGAAAAATTATGAAGTTTAAAAGAAAAAACATACATGAGGCAAATGTTATGAATTTTTATTTTGCAAATAAATTACAAGTATATATTTACAGGCCTCCTAGAAGACACTATGAGTAACATTACTATTTCTGTCTTTCTTTTTTATTTTATTTATATTTTTTTCATTTTACATACCAACTACAATTCCTTCTTTCTTCTCTTCTCCCACTTCCCTGCCACCTCACACTCTCCGCATACACTTCTCATGGGGGTAAGGCCTCCCTTGGGGAATGGACACAGGCTTGCATACCAAATTGAGGCAGGACCAAGACCCTCCTTGCAGCATAAAAGCTGAGCAAAGTGTCCCACCATAGGGAATGGGCTCTAAAAAGCCAGTTCATGTACCCTAGACAGGTCCTGGTCCCACTGCCAAGGTTCCCACAAACACATCAAGCCACACAATTATTGGTGACCACCAGAGCCAGAGAACCTAGGCCTTAAATCTCTATTTTACAAAAGGAAAATTGTCAATCCAGTTTGCTAAGTAGCTTGCCCACCTTGTGAGGGAGCTAAGGCCATGTTTAAAATCACAACAATTCACGTGTAGTCTTAGATTTACAAATTCTGTGCTATGCTTGCTCTATACTAGGAAAATTTATTACCTGGGTCCTGTTTTTATTACTGCCACTCTGCAGTTAAGTGTTTACTCAAAAAAAAAAAAAATGGAAACACATGATCTAAGGACTGAAAATTAGCAGCTCCCCGAACATCAAGTAGTGGATGACTGGAGAAAGAACCATTTACACAACTAAATACACTGTAGTTCTCTAAAATGTGATGGGGTGACTATGTGAATAGACAGAAGAAGGTAGCCATGTACAGGTTAAGTGAAAGAATTAAGGGTGATTTAAGGCATACACAGGAAGAAGCATGTGAGTTTTATGTTAATCCTGTACTGTTTTATATTAAAAAAAAAACATGAGGACACACAAAACTTTTGGCTCAAGCACATTCTTAGAACCAATCCTCATAAATGTGATAGTAACTATTCATATATAATATGTACACATCCTTCCAGAAACACCAAATCGTTCCTAGACTTGTTATGTTAAATAGTACAGTGTAAGTGCTAGAAAATAATTATTATGCACAGTATTGTATTTAATCAGTAAATTTCCATTGTACACATGCCTAACTGTACAGCACACATCAGCATCCATGTGGCATTTTTTTTCAGCATTTATATATTTCTTTCCTAATCTGTATTTTTTTCTGGTCATGTACATCTTATATAAGGCTGAGGTCAAAGTTTTCCTTTTTAAAAATCTACTGGAATTTTTTTTTCTATTTGATCTTAAAGTCATGTATTGGTTGAGTCTACAGATGTAGAACTCATTCATGCAGCAAGCTTGTGTTGTTTACCAAAAAAATAATGGGAACTAAGTAAAGCATTAATATCTCTTGTTATTCATTGTGTTTAGGCGTAAATATTTGTATACCTTAGGCAAAGAAGTGTGAATAATATTCCTGCTAGTTTAACATTGTTTCATTAAAGGAAAAGAAAATTGTGCATATGCTTTTCATTTTCCATCATGAATTGTGTTCTTGGACTGTGAAGTGGTGTCTGGAGTGTTTCGTCCTGTCATGTCCCGTTTCAATGGCCATTTTCTGCTTTGAGGCTACCTTGGAAAGCAATCATTTAGTATCCTTGCTTACAGTCATTCTATTCCCAGCTGAGAGTCACAGCAGAGCAGAGTGAACATTCCATTCCATCTTGAGCAGCTCTGGTTTATGGTTTCATTTGCCTTGTTCAACATCATTTCCATCTTCCCTTGTGCTTCCATAGGATAATGGGTGAGGTGATTGAACTGAAAAAGTCCCTGGCCAGCACCGTGTTTGGAAATAGTGATTATTGCAAGTGGCGCTGAACAAGTGGCTTCCTTTTCATTTTCTAATTCTTACAGACTCAATTGCTTACTGAACACAAAACAGGTTTAAAGCCAACTGACATTTCCTTGGACAGTGCAAAAAATGCAGTGTGGACACTGGCTTTCACCAGAGATGTGGCAGAATAAATGGAGAGGGATTACTACTAAAGAGGCACAAGGAACCATCTTGCTTTTAAGTTCATTTTCCTCAACTTCCCCTGCACATTTGAAATATCCAGGAAGCTTTAACTCAACTCAGCTGATCCTATACCCACACAGTATGATTTCATTAATCTGGACTTGAATCCACACCAAGGATGAAGAGTTTGGTCATTTTCCAGACAATATAGCTAGGAGTGATAACTACTGTTATGGATCCTTTATTTTAGGGATTACTTTTGGATAAGATATTTTAAAGATGTGTCTCCCATCCTCCTGATAGACTCATCTCCCTTCCTTAGCTTAGGAATCTCCACTGAAGCTATTGTTAGTAACACTTTTATCCTGTCTCTTTTGTTTGTTTTGAAAGAAATACTGGGACAAACTAGCATTTGAAAGATACCAGAAGTCCTTCTTATCTTATTTCATTTACTGACATATTAATCTAACCATGTTTTACATATACAGAAATTAAAGATCATATTGACATTCACATTAATAAAAATATAATAAAGGGCTTTTCTGGTCCTTGAATTAAAATTCTTAATTATTTCTTTTAGAAATCTTTTTTTCACGTTTTGAATTTTTAAAATTGGGCTCATGTAGCCCAGGACAACTTAAACATTCCTAAGTAGCTAAGGCTGACCTTGAACCCTTGAGCTCCTTCTTCCCAGATGATAGGGTTATTGACTTCTCTCAGCATGCCTTGCTAATTGTGGTAAGTTGTAGTTTAAGTTGAATAGCTAGAACCTGCCTAATGTGTACTATACCTACGATCCTAGACATTTAGGAAGCTGAAAGCAGATGATTAATTTAGCTTAGGAGGTCAAGATCAACCTGGAAATATAAGGAGAACCTGGAGAGGGAGAATAGACCAGAGGGATAGGAGGAGAAGATAGGAGAGGAAAAGAGAGGGGAGAAGAGTGGAAGGGAGGAAAGAGAGGAGAGAGTTTCAAGAATATCTTCAAGATTTTCAAAGCCAATGATTTAGAGTTTTGCTTGAATTTTATCACATTTGTTGAACTTAAATCGGAGTCATATAAGTTTATTTTACTCTTCATTGGTTTTAGAGATATTGTGATATTAAAAAAAAACACTCTTTGTTCTACATTACAGAGCTTTCCATTGTCTTCTCTTTTCTGATACCAAAATAAAATGGTTAAGATAGACATAAGACAAGAAAGGATTACAAGGATTATGCTTTAAATTTTCTGTAACACAAAAGACTGGTTATTCTTATGAAAAGAATATAGCCTTATTATTCTATCAATAATCAGAGCACATTTCTTGTCTTCTGAAAAGAATGACATGCACATTGCTTCTCTCCACTAAAGTGGGAAATGCTTGCTTTTGTTTAACTGCATTTATGTAAGTCACTACCAAGGTAGCAGAGCACTTTGACAAACATGTATTTTTTTTTAACACAAACAACTTGAAGTCTCCAAGTTGAATTTTAATGTGTCTCTTTTATATCAAAACATAGAGCATATTGATTGATTTAAATTTGTAAGCTTTTTGTTGTTATTGGAGGTAATCTAGAGTTTAACATGATTGTCCATTCAATAACAGCAACCATTCTGTTATTAGTGTCTATCTCTATTTCTAAAACTTAAAAACACAGTTGAATCTTATGCAAAACAGTGGAAAACTTCTATCCAATATGAAAAATAACTCAAACACTCTGTTAACATGACCACCATACCCATGGTAACTAAGTAGTTTCTAAAGTACTTAGATGTCAACAGCAACATCTCCTGTGAGCTTATTAGATATTCAAATGTGGGGCTGGAGAGATGGCTCTGAGGCTGAGGGCTCGGCCAGAAGATCCAGGTTTGACTCTCAGCACCCATATGGAGATGAACAATAGTCTGTAAGTACAGCTCCAGAGGTCCTACCTTCTTCTTCTGGCCTTCATGGACACTGCATGGATGTGGTAAACAAACATACATGGAGGCAAAATACCCATACACATAAAATAAAACCATATCTAAAAATAAAATATATATATATATATATATATTTTTTTTTTTGGTTTTTCGAGACAGGGTTTCTCTGTGTAGCTTTGCTAGCCTTTCCTGGAACTCACTTTGGAGACCAGGCTGGCCTCGAACTCACAGAGATCCGCCTGCCTCTGCCTCCCGAGTGCTGGGATTAAAGGCGTGCGCCACCACCGCCCGGCTAATATTTTTTTAATGAATCAAATAAGTGGGTCCCATTCCTAACCTAATGAAACACACACCCAAGAGTCTAGAATTCTAGTCTTTATTTGTTTTTAATTTTTCAAAAAATGACTTAATTATTCATTTTTATTTAATGTGTATGAGTGTTTTCCCCTAAACTTTTGCCTAGAACTGGAAATTCCATGTGACTGAAAGCTGCTATGTGGATGTTAGGGAATGGAACCTTTATTCTCTGCAACAATAGCAAGTACTCTTAAACACTGAGCCATCTCTCCAGCTTCTGTTCTAGCTCTTTAAACAGGGCTTTAATCTGCTGCTACTACCTGGTAACATTGAAGCACTCTGTCCCTGAATTAGAAGTTCTCCGAAGGTCGAGGTTATGGCTTCCACAATCCTGCAGTCCTCACTGATTGATGCAACAGCCTTCTGAACCACAGCAAGAGCTATGAAGTGACTGTCTCACCAAAGGTAACCCCAACTGATGATCTTTAAAGCATGAGGGGGTAATTTGACTCTTCCATCATTGCAATCCAAATTTAGCTCATTAGTTCTGTGGGTGCACCATTGAATAATTTGGAACCCATAATTGTTTATCAAATGCTTTCCTCTTTTGTGAGTTTTATTTTTAATTGCGTCATTCTGGGGATGGCACATATTGCTATTAATAAATGGGAACTAATATTTAAGAAGTACAATTTGATGGGATAGTGAACAGAAATGATGACAGGTGACTCAGCCTACTTTCCAGTAGCATATGTAATCATGTGGTGTCCAAGGAAATTTGGTGTCATTTAGCTAATTATTTAAAAACTCTGGGGGAAAACCTCTCTAACTTTTTAAAATTCATTTTATATACTAACACCACAGATCCCCCTCTCATCCCTCCTCCTGCTCTCCCTCCCCCCCACCCCCCCACCCCAACCTTCCCCTGACCCCTAATCCCCTCCTCCAACAGGGTAAGTTCTCCCATGGGGGGACAGCTAAGCCTGGTACATTCAGGTGAGGCAGGACCAAGCCCCTCCCTGCTTTATCAGGTGAGCAAGGTGTCTGACCATAGGCAATGGGATCCAGAAAGCCAGGTCATGCTCCAGGAATAGATCCTGATCACACTGCCAGGGGCCCTTCAAACAGACACAGCTACACAAATGTCTCCCGTATGCAGTCTAGTCTGGTTCCATGCAGGTTCCACAGCTATCAGTCTAAAGTTCATGAGTTCCTTTGAGCTTGGTTCAGTTGTCTCTGTAGATTACCCCATCATGATCTTGACCCGCTCCCCACTTGCTCATGTAATCACTCTTCCCTCTCTTCAACTGGACTCCAGGAGCTCAGCCTGGTGCATGGTTGTGGATCTCTGCATCTACTTCCATAAGCTACTGGATGAAGGTTCTATGATGACAGGGTAGTTACCAATCTAATTACTAGGGTAGGCCAGTTCAGGCCTCCTCACCACTGTTGCTAGTAGTCTAATCTGAGGTCGTCCTTGCCGATTCCTGAGAATTTCCCTAGCATCAGGTTTCTCCCTTACCCCATAATGTCTCCTTCTATCAAGATGCCTCTTTCATTGCTCTCCCACTCTGTTCCTCCCCCAGCTTCACCATCCTGTTCCCTCATGTTCTCGTGCTCCCTCCTCTACCCTCTATTACCACCACCCATCCCCACTTGACTCTTTGGGATCTCCTCTGTTTCCCCTTCCCAAGGTGATCTGTACATCCCTTTTAAGGTCCTCCTTGTTTCCTAGCTTCTCTGGAGCTGTGGGTTATAGTTTGTTTATCCTTTGATTTACATCTTGTATCCACTTATGAGTGAGTACATACCATGTTTGTCTTTCTGAGTCTGGGTTACCTCACTCAAGATGATATAAGACATAGCTAGTCGGTGATGGCGCACGCCTCTAATCCCAGCACTCGGGAGGCAGAGCCAGGCAGATAACTGAGGTCGAGGCCAGCCTGGTCTACAGAGCGAGATCCAGGATAGGCACCAAGACTACACAGAGAAACCCTGTCTTGGAAAAAAAAAAAAAAAAGACCTCTCTAACTTTTTAAGGCTGCTGGATCCTACTATTTTTTAGATACATCTTAGCCAATGCTGTTTATGTAGAATAATGAAAACAGAAAAGATTTGCTTTAAGCTCGGCAGAGATGGTACTTCCAGCCTTATGTGTTGATTGGATTTGTAGATTTCATATAGTGGTTGTAGCTAGGGAGCAGAGGCTAAAGGAAGCATGACTTAAAATACTATGTTCTTAGAACATGTTCTGACTCATGAACTTTAAATCAACATTTCTATATTATTCTCCCAGCTACTGGCTTTGTTGTTTATAATTGTTGATTCATGTCAATCATAATACTACTAGGTTTACTTTGGGAAATCTAAATATCCCCTACATCTCATTCCTTATGCTATTATTTCTGATTCTTTCTTAGTCTAAAATGTAAAATTGTGTGCTTTCCTGGACTTTCTTTCACCCTAGCAGAGAACCAATGAGTTAACTATAAACTATATGACTATTTTCATGCCCCCTACACTCTTTAGCAATATAATTAGAGTCAAACAAAAACAATATTGACTAGGTAAGGAGAAACCTTTAAAAAGAGATTGTCACCATCATCACCATCACTGCTATTTATTATTCTTATCATTACTATTATTATTATTATTATATTATTATTATTATTATTATTTGTAGGAGAGCAGACATGTGAACTGAATGAAGAATGATTCTTGCAGTGTGAGAGACTTTCTGACCATACAATTAGGAAGAAAAGATATTTCTTTTTACAGAAAAGAGTATATGAGATTAAACTACTTCATGTGAGCAAGTACACATACAAATGGGGTGATGTAAATAAGGTGATCTGAACAGAAAGAATACTGAAGAATTTTCACACCAAAGTGTGCTTTTCTCTTCTTTATTCTATGTTGACTCTGTGGGAAGGTGTTCTAAATTTCAGGGATCTCAGTGCAGAAAAATTTTAAGAATAATAAGCACATGGTACCATGACGTCATTAGGATCACATGTGGAAAATATTCTGAGTCTAGAATCTGTGTCTCAGACACAGGCAAGTGGGTGATCATTTTTAATCTTATTGGAGTCATATGAGGAAGACTGGTTCTTTGTCTTTTCCAGGGACACAAAAGGGATGCTAGTAAGGTAGTTTCTGAGGGTCATTTTGAAACATCAGTGCATTTGATGGTCACAAGGCTGACTGAAGTCAGTTTCAACAATGTCATATGTTCCATGCAGCTTTTTGGTAATTAGTAGTGCTCCTTGAATGAGAAGAATAAGTCACTTACAGTTGAAGAAACTGTCAGAAGTGTTGAAACGTGCCTATGATCACAATGGGAGCTTTCAAATCCAAGTCTTTCTTATACGAAACTGGCCCTAGTTTTACTCCGATGTCAAAACCAGAATGATTAGGAAGCAGGGAGAAGACTATTCCATGTGTTGGGTGCTTGAAACAACACGGGGTAGAAAATATTTCCCTAGAGCAAGATAATTCAATGCCTCCTTCAGCCACATGTCTTCAGTAAAAGTCATTATAGGACAAGGAGGATTCAGCAAAGGCTACAGCACAATTGGCTTTACTGCAAGTATCATGCAAGATGACGATTTACTGTTTATACCATGTAGAGCTTCTGACCAGAATTTCATTCAAAGAAAGAAATGCATCTACATTAAAAATGAAGGTATTAACCTAAGGCTTTGTTGAAACCTGGAGCATGCCCTTGACTAACTTGAGGATTCTGCTGTCTATGTTCCTAGATTATTGTTGAATAGGCTTTTTGGTGCTTAGACAACCTGGTTGTGAAGAAATGAGGGGTTTTTTTTTGTTTGTTTGTCTGTTTTGTTTTGTTTTGTCTTGTTCTAGTTTTTAGTTCTTGCCATTTTATACTTTCCCATTTGTCCTTCTCTTCCAATTTCTCACTGTCTTTTTGTGTGGTCTCTTTCATAATATCATCATAAATGAATCAGCATATTCTCATTTTGTTCATAATTGCTTATGTAAACCTCTGCAACTCAAGTTAGGAAAATCTAGATTCTTGTGTCTGGGAGGCTTTACACCACAGATCTGAGCATGTGAAATCATAAAGAATGACACAGTATCATTGTTCAAATCCACACCACACTAGAGACCCTTGTTATGAAAGGATTATGAACAGATTCTCATTGTTTGTTGTTGTTAACTGCAAGTTACAATTGATTCAGGCTGCTGTCATCTGCCTTGGGGTGACATTTTGGTCAACAACAGTTTGCATATACAGGAGACGCTACTCCAAATACCTGTGTAGGCTGTGGGTTGTAATTTCCAAAGGGAGTAATTTAAAATTTCATGAAATTTGACCACAAAAGTACCTAATAATACAATTCTAGGAAATTAATTCATCAGCAAGAGACATGTGACTATGTGAAATGATGGCTATGCAATTGTTTTCTCTTTATTTTAGAAGCAGTATTTTATTCAGCCAAACAAGAATGAATTTTTGTAGATATGGCTTTTAGACATATGCTCCCTTTTCTTTCTAAAGAAGACAGATGTATTTGTTTTCTCTTTTAAAATAAAAGAAAAAACTTGCAGATATACAAGCATGAGTTATGTATACCATGACTGTTAAGGGAAAGTAAAGTGTTGTTAAGATTTAAGAGTTCTATCTACAGATGTCCTTTGCTTTGTTTTTAAAGGAGGAAGTTTAATTAAAGAAAAACTTGAGCTCCCCCTTGGGGAAGAGTGTTTTTTATAATGATAACAGTCTTTTCCAGTGGTAATCTTTTATACATAAAGAATGCTTGTTTAGAGCCTACTGGAACTTAACTGAAATGTTTCTGTCCCCAGTGGGCTTTCTGATTATCGTCTTAGGGAAGAAGACTGATACAATCTTAACAGCTGACATCTGGTACTATTGCCTTCACAGAGGTCTTTTCAAAATGACTTTTAGAAATTGTTTTGTACATATTTTGTCTTTAGGAATGCCATTTAGTCTTATCACCTTCATGTCCTGTTTAAATATCCTCTATTCCAATGTTTGTATCAGATAATGTGGCATGCCCCATTCATTGCTTTCTAAGTCTACATTGTAGGCCAAAAATCTTTTCTAACAAACTGTTTAAGTGGGAAACTCAACAGTCCCTTCCCACTCTGCTTCTCTGTTGTCCCAAATCATATTTTTTTCCATATAGCATCTAAAACCACAGGTACCAGACTAAATTGCTTCACCTGTATTCTATCCACCTAGAGAGAGGCATGGCCAGTCCTTTGAAGGTGTGCCTTCATTTCCAGCAACTGCTGTAAGATTTCAAGTCATCAGCTTGAATACATTAGTGCCCTGTGCAGATTTGACTCCTCCAAGTTAAATTTATAGTACTCCCTTAGATTGTCAGGAGTTACCATTTGTATAATATAAAGCAAGTAGGTGTGTAAACTAACAAACTAATGGATAAATAAAAAGATTAAGGACCTTGCTATACCTTGCATGCTATGCTGTGGTTTTATTCCGTTAGCTATTTTATTTCGTGAGACCTACACCATCACCCAAGGGGTGAACCCAATGCAGCTGATAGGAAAGAATAATTTAGGCTTAAGATAGCATTCTGTTGTCATTACCACCTGGGAACCCAAACCAGAGGCAAATCCTCCAAATTCTAAAGTCAAATTTGCCATAGTTTTGGCCTTAGACTGACAGATGAATCTTTCAGATTAAAGCTTGTCTGTGACACATTCTTAATTTTTTTTCTCAAATTGTATTTCACACTTTAGGAGAAATGTTTGAAGGCTGACAAAAAATGATAAATGGAGTAGCTGGTAGATACACACTGCTGTATTTATCTTGTTGCTTCCATATGTTTTCATGAATCAATTTTCATCTCAAGATGTATTTTTTTTTGGTTGAGGATAATTTTATTTTCAAAATGACTACTCACTAATACTTTCCCATTATCACTTTACATAGCTGCTGTCCAGCCCAAGTGAACTCAGAACATTCTAGAAAAATGAACAGAACCACTTAGTAAGCATATGAATGATCTAAAAAGTATGTGTGTGTCATGCCTCTTGTTAAAAAGTGGTACCTATAAAATATAAAACATCACACTTCCTGTAGCTGAAGTTTTATCTGGTCCTGCCCAGCCCCATGGACCCCGCAGCCACATATGAAATAATCACTCAGAAGCTTATATTAATTAAAACTGCTTGGCCATTAGCTCAGGCCTACCACTGATTAGCTCTTACATTTAAACTCAGCTCATTTCTGTTAATCTGTATGTTGCCACGTGTTCTGTGGCTTTACCTGTGTGCCATTACATGCTGCTCCCTGGAAGGCAGGCTAGCGTCTGCTGACTCAGCCTTCCTATTCCCAGAACTTCCCTCAAAAATGATTGATCTTAGTATGGTTTGATTTATGTATTTTAGTTTAAAAGTATGTGTGGGTACTTGTACAGATAGTGTACCTGTGTGTGGAGTGCAGAGGACAAGCTTTGCTGTCATTTGTAAAGAACCACGCACATTATTTGTTGGGAAAATGAGTCTCACCAAGACCTGTAGGTAGGCAGACAGGCCAGGGAATCCCAGGTAGCCTCCTGTCTGTTTCCTTAACACTGGAATTATAAAAGCAAGCCACAACTCCATACTCATGCTAGTACAGTAGACACTTTACTAAGATTATCCATGGCTTCTTTAAATGAGTCATTAACTCATAGATTTTTAAATGAAATAAATTTGTTTTCTACTAATCAACTCTCCATAATAATACATGTGTTACTAAAAAGAAGGAACGAAGTTTTCATCATTCTTTTTCATTTTAATTTTGTTTTTATTGTTTGCATAGAGGCCTCCTTTTTTCATTATTTATCTATTGTTGTTTGAATTGTGACTAGTGAAAAGATAGGAAAAATCTTAACCCCCACATCTGCAAAATATGTTCTTATTTTTGCATGGAATTTTTTTAGATATAGTAGGTTATAAAGTCCTCCCAGTGGATGAGATTTGGCACTGAATCCAGTGACTAGTGTCTTTCCTAGAAGAGGCCAAAGTGCATGGAAGCTAAGCACTCAGAGTAGAAATCAGTATTTTCTGAGTTTTAGGTAAGCCTGGGCTGCATAGCAGGGCAGGAAAGATAGGAGAGGGAAGAGAATGTATGAGGAAACAGAGGAAAGCAGGGCAGAGGAGGCAAGAGAAGAAGGAAGAAAAGAGAAAGGAAAGGTATACGAGGAATAACAACAGAGAGGGTCTAAACCTCAGAGGTTTCACAGGGGCTGGTACCCTACTATCACCTTGGCTTGGAATTTCTAGCTTTTCAGTCTGTTTAAATCAGCCAGTTTTTGACACTCTGTTGCAATACTTACAGTAATGTAATGATCCCTTTATGCATACATTTATTATTAGCATTTTCAATCACCTGGGTCAACTGAGGGTCTACAATATTAAATGTTAAAGTTACAGAAATAAGCACTTCATGAGTATTAAATTCCATATCATTCATTTCAGTGAAGCAGTTCATTGAAAGTACATGCTACCTCACTCTTGTCCTGCTCAGGACTTGAGCCATCCATGCTCTCAATACTACCACCCATGAGCTGTTTGGCAGTCAACTTGGTTCAGTTCAATGTCAAGCTTTTACAGCTGAAATGATCCATATTTAGACACCTAGTGCTCCCCCATTATTCCCATGCCATTTTCTTTGCTTCAACTCATCCTGTAGGCAATGTATCATCTCATATTATCAGAAAAAAACAGGGTAATTTTCTTTTTTATGTGATATTTCCAAGGGAGACATTAAAGTCATATAACCATCATTGTGAGAAATTCTTGTGTTATATTTGTTATCAGATGATTCTGTTTTACTTTGCCTGATTTATAAACTGAATTTATTATCAATTAGTATGGATGATGTAGAGGATAAAATACAATGTATATGGGACTTAGTACTGCCTGTGGATGTAAGTTATTCTAGGGGGTCTTGAAATCATCCTTGTAGAACAGTGAATATGGTGTACTTCTGTTAAAAAAAAATACCTTGTAATTTTGTTGATGGTCCAAGGAGGAGATTCATAAGATGGTTACCCAGATGGACACATCAAGCAGACAATTAGAAATCAAGGAATTTTTAGCCTCTCTAAAGGTGCTGTTGATTATTTATTGGTCCTGTAACTATTTTTCCCCTCCTGCGAAATCTGTTTCCACAGGCTGTGCATCCCTCAGAGTTCTCTTTGAATGGTGAAAGAGTGTTGTTTTGGTGGATGCAATACCTTGAGTGTACAATGTATTTGTCCAGTGTCATTGTGATGCCCTTGATCTCTAAAAACCATCACATTCTTTGTATGGGGTCCCATTTAAGAGATTAATACCAATGGCCACTGCCTTTGTGTGCATTTAGTCTCTTTGTCTTCACATAGATTAAAAAGTAGGTACCTAAAAACCATTTTAAGTCCCAGATATCTAGTAAGAAAAAGATACTATTTTCATTTTCTGAGCCAGATCATTATGCTAAGTTTGAGATCACACATTTAGCTATCTTCTAATTGATAATGCTCTTTGGATTAGAAGCAGAAAGTCAAGCATCTTTTACATTAAAATAAATCATCTGTATCCTCATTACTATTCCAGGAACTAACAATAGTGCAGTGATTTGCACCACGCTTTTATCACATTGTCCTATTCAGTAGTGATTAATAGAGTAATTACTTAATAAAAGGAGATTAATTCAATTTATTTAAATTGAGCAACTTTGTTTAAAAATAACAAAATACATTTTATTTCACTGCTATCATGATATTAAAACATAGTCTTGGTTGAAAATTTGAATCAGATAAACAATAAAGGAAATAAACCACCCACAGTTGTTCCACATTTATATTTTAATTTGTATTATTTTTCCATTAAGCTTTAATAGATGTGCTTAAACAATAATTGCAATTTGTTAGCTTCCTGTTTCTACTGGTCACTATGATAATTTTTCATAATATAGAGACTATGCTTCAAAGTACCATCTTAGATGACTACACACTATATCTTTATTAGAATATATCCTAACTTATAAACTTTTTACTTTTTACCCTTTATCAACACCTCCTTTTTATTGTATTGAAACAAAAAGCTTTTAGAAACTCCAGAAATGTTAGTACCAAATGTGTTCAATTAGATCGTAAGGTAGCTGATGTACAAGCTTCCTCTAATTATTGGTAATATTTTATTTAAGTCTGACATCTATGCCTTACTTTCTCAAGTTTCAAGATCCAGAAAGATTGTTTGTGAACATAGAATTATAACACCACTCATTTCGTCTTTGTGATGCTAAACTCTGCAAAGGATAATAAGCTGAATCAGAAACAATACCTACATTCCAAACAATGACAATAAATTGTGCAAGGTGAAAACTTTAATTCAAAGGAAAAAACTGTCATGGAAACACATGCATATACAATGCTATTGTATTTTTAAAGGATCATATACTTTGGTTAGGGCTATTAGTGGACTATTTATGGAGAATGGAGAATGTGAGCTGTGACTTAATATTGATACATTTGAAACACCTGCTCATATGAATGGAGAGAAGGTCTTTTGAAACGAAGGTCAGAGCTATCACTTTAAACGAAAAGTAGCTTGTTCAGCATATTTTGCCAACTTAGAGTTGCTTAAGGACCGCAGCCAGCCTGCATACTGTGTGGTATCATTTTAGTTGCTTCTAATACGCTGAGCTGGATTGTTGCACCACTTCGGGCTTCTTATGTGTATTTCTGCCCCCAAACACTAATACTATGCTTTGCTGTAAACTTTGTCCCTGAAACTGTGCAAATTAATGATCATTGGCCTTTCAAACATTAATAATAACAGCACATGAACAAATAAATGCAGGATCCCAAAGAAAGATGATTGTTTCCTGCAACAGCTAAACCAGAATGTTAAAAACCAGAACACAGTCAGAACAAGTAAAAGGTGCAGCATAATTCTTAAACAAGGAAGCAAGTTGTAAATGTGTAGATAGAAAAGCTTAACGTATTCATGGTGTAGACAACTGCTTTTCAAATGTCTTACTTTTTTGTGAGGAAACTCACAACTAGACAAAATATAATCTATAGTGGAAAAATGGCTTAAGATGTGTGATACATTTAGAGACTGAATGCATACTTAATATTTGCTACCTTGGGTCACTACTATTGCAATATGTATCATTTTAATAAACACAATTTTAATTTTCAATGCAAAATGAGAAATAAAAACATTCTATAGTCAGGTTTTGTGAAAGAAGTTAATATGATGAAAGGCTTTAAATTCCATAAAGAGAAGATTTTTATTATTTTGGGAGATATTTGGAAGATACTGAACAAGCTGGGACAGGGAACAAGTTTCCCTGGCAGAATCACTGTACATCAAGATCAATCCCACATCCTTACTTAGTATTTAATCTGGCCTGGGATTCACCAAGTAAGCTAAGTTGACCAACTAGTGAGCCCCAAGGATTTGCTTACTCAGCTCTAGTATTACAAGTACATGCCACAAAGTACAACTTTCCCCCCTGGGCTCTGAAGACAGAATATGGGTCCTTGTGCTTACAAGGCACTTCACAACAGATACCACTTCAGCCCTCAAAACATCTTAGTCTTTCATAAATGTTGTAGAACTTGGAACCTGGAACTTGATTACAGAAGAAGTAGATGAATTTATTGGAGAAAATGCAATCACATCCAGTTTGAGCCATGTGATTCTAAATAAAAGGAGTTCAAGTCAGGCATAGTTAAATGTTAAGTGGAAAGGAAAGGGTTTGTAATCTACAAGAACTTAGATGCTAGTAGTAACCTCAGTGAACCAGTTTGATACAATATGTGGACCCTTCAGGATGTTAAGGAAAGTGCCTATGAGAGAACCTCAAAATGGATTCAGTGAATGGTAAAATGTAAGAAATTTGCCTGTAAAGTTAAGGATACAATAATTATAATTATATGAGAAAATTGTGTTTTAAGAAGAAAATGGTGAATAAAATAATAAAACTAAAACTGGAAAACTCACCTGAATATTGACTTGAGATAATATATTATTTATGAATTACAATAATATACCTCTAGGCACAAACTCTATCATTAAGATAAGCTTCTGTGTGCATTAGAAAGCTGTACACTAGAACAGGCAGTTTTCTAAACTGAAGTAGAAAGATTGAGCTAGATGAATCTATAAATATCTCTATGTTTTGTAAAAAGTATAATAAAAATAATAGGAGAAAATAACATATACCTTACAGGGTTGGGAGATACATTATGTCTGATGCAAGATTTCTCAGTTGAAAAGTATATGTTTATGCTAAACAATCATTACTCAGGAAAGGAAGACATGCATTTTTAATGATATAATAATGTAGGGATACATCATTATAAACAAAATCAATTTTTAGCTCTATGTTCTATTTTGTTTTATTTGATTATCAAGAGAGAATCCAGTTTGATGTTGATATGCCTGTGATTTACTAATCTTTTCCTGTATTAAAAGATAATGGACTCCAATCTCCCTTAGTTATCACATAACTACATTCAATCAAAAAAACACTTGACAGGCAATGAAATCTAGTGCAAATTTAATAATAATTGAATTGTATACATTTTATAGTTCTTTCTCATGTGGAGCAAATTATATTAGTTTTCTAATCATTGTAGTGACATAGTCTCATTTAAAACAAAATTAATTTAAATAAAAATAATCAAATCACAAATAGTGGAATAGATTTATATATTTGGAGATATATATCTTGATAGTGGAAATACAACCAAAGATGTGATATTTAGGAGACAGAGACCTGCATGAAAATTTTAATATGGAGATTTGAAAATATATAACATGATTGTCGCTCATTTGTCAAACCTTTGAAAGAGTTGCTCATTAAGAACTTTGGTAAAAATATCGGTTAGGGGTATATGATGGTCACATAAACTAATTTATAGCAAAACAACTGCACCATGTTCAGTGTTGGGATTCTAAGGCATGTCATACTTGTCAGTATTTCCACCTGTCACATCATAAAACTGTGTCTGTCAAACAAACATCTTCTCTAAGAAGTAATGTCTGGGAGGTGGGGAGATGATCAAAGGTGAAGAGCACTTGTTGCTTCCCTCAGTTCCCAGTACCAATGGTGGCTCATAATCAACCATAAATCCAGTTCCAGGAGGATCTAAAGCTCTCTTCCTGTCTGCCTGGGCATCAGGTATATTCATGGTACACATACATATAAGTAAACAAAAGACTCCTGCATGAAATAATATGCATGAATCCTTAAAAATCATTAAGTATTAAAGAAGTAGTTTATATTGCTTACACAACATTTTTGAGCATCTACTAAATACAGATACTGTGATTATTTTTTAAATGTGTTTAACTGTGTTTCACTAGCATACAGAATGTGTTAATAACAATAAATACTTTGTTTGGTTAAGATGTTAAAATTTATACAAAGGGGGCTTATGCATATTTATTGCAGAACTAGGCTCAATCACTTCAATTTGGCAAATACACATAGATCTACTGAATAAAAGTTATTTGTCGATATAACACATCTTTAATTTTCTCAGCTTACATACCAGGAAATAATTGATTTCATCTGTAATGACAAACTTTATTGCATAAAAATTCAAATTCAAAACCAACAGAAGATGCACACTTACTGTCTACGCTTCCTGGCCTCCATTATAGGAGCTGCTGAGCTCTGCTATGCCCTTGGACCATGAAGGTCAGAGTCTTTCTGAATCAGCTACCTGGGAAATGGGAGTTCTCTTTTGAAATCTTCTTCTTGTTAATTAAAGAATTTGTAAATGGACTTAAAGGAAAGATTAAGGACCATTTAATTGATGTTTTTGGGAAAACAGGACAGGAAAACATAAATCTTGGTAGCTGCTAGAAGAAGAGGGAAAAGAAGCAATTTTAAGCAAGAAACAATTGTGCACTCTTTGAGAGGTCTGTACCTTAAAAATAGGGGATGTAGAATAAAACCAACTCAAGTATATCTACAGCTCAAACAAAAGAGCACAGTGGATGGGATTCCCAAAATCTGCAGCCACATCCTACTTCTACAACACTGCTCTTCCCTTGGATGTTCTGACAGTATACACTGAAAAGTTTATTTATTTATTTATTTTTTTGATTAATGAGTCACAGTTATTTTCCTTAAGTCTCAGAAGATATGTTAAATTTTCAAAGTTTTACTAGGATGAAGTAAATCCTGGGTTTAATTTCCAGTATTGCTAAGAAAGATGAAGAAGAAAGAAAGAAAGGAAGGAAGGAAGGAAGGAAGGAAGGAAGGAAGGAAGGAAGGAAGGAAGGAAGGAAGATGAAACAAGTGTTCTTTTTTCTATTATATCACATGTATTTTCTCTGTTGTTATAAGATTATATTCTATGATGTCTTCATAGAACACAAATTGTTAGATACTTTCTCATTTAATATCATATAAAATAATTATATATAATATTGTAATTTCACAATGGGAGGAAACAGCATCAGGCAGTCAAGTAACACTGAATCATACTCTGGCATCAAATTATTATGTTGCACTTCTCCTTAGTTTCATGCTCTACAGGTAGGCTTAAGACCACATACAGTACGCATGTGCAGCTTATGAGATGGCTCTGTGGGTAGGAGCACTTGCCACCAAGGCTGAGGATTTGATTTGCATCCCACAGATCCACTTGTTGGAAAGAAAAAACCAGCTACCACAAATTGTCCTCTGATCTCCATATGTGTACTATGACACATATTTGCTGTCACCTACATAAACACATCCACCCTCTACATGCAAAATAAGTAATAAAAAGGTAAATTATGTATGTGGACTTAGATACTTTTGACTGCTTACAAATACTGAAGAAATATACTATCATGAAAATGTAGAAAAATAATTTGAATTTATTAAATTTACCATCAACAACCAGAAATTACCAAAAAGAAAAGAAAAAAAAAGGACTGGAACTTAACTTTAACTCTAAGTTATATTAATACCTCCTCATTCATTCTTTGCTTATACAAATGAATTCCTTTAGCAGGTAGACATTAACAAGCAAAAGAGGAAAACAAGGGTGCTTAAATTATTTGAAGATAAATATCCATACTCCCTCTCTAAAATGTTAAACAGATCTCTGGTTGTTTCAACAAGGTAGAATTGTTCAGGTAAACAAAACCTTGACACATGGTCTCAAATGAAAAATAGGAATTATTAGTAGAGTGTGATATCTACCACTAAAAAAACACTTAGAGAAAAATAACCTGACAGAAATTATAATTAAAATGTTGTGCTTTCTTCCTGTTGACAGCTTAATTTTTCTTAAATTTTCTAAGTTCATAGGAGGAAACCCAAAGTAACTTCTTATATTCACCACATACCTTAGTCATCTATGGCTAAATGGCAAGCTCACTGGCATAAAACGAAGTTTGGTTGAATTTCACGGTGTGACCATTGAGTGAATGAATTTGATTTTATGTTTTCTTCTTGACTTGAAAGAGCCTGGACCATAGAAATAGTTGAAAAGGTTGCTTGGCTGGAATGACTAGAATATCTCTCTGCCTTCCTCTTTTTTTTTTTTCAATCCCAAGATTATTTTGCCTTTTGAGAAAACATTCTTAGCCAGCCGCTGTCAGGACTCCTGTGATTAGTGATCTTCTGCTTGTTCCTTGTTTGCTGAAGGTCAGTGGGCAAAAGGCTGGTTACACTCCCCAGTCTAGACTCGGTGTAGAGAGGTCTCCAGAAGAAGTAGATGTCTGAGTGTGCACTTGGTTCTTTGGAACACTCTGCACAGCGATATGCTATTGACTGCACTTGGCCACATGAAAAACGTGTTGACTTTTAGATTTCACAAGTCTCACCCAATCACGGCATCAGGTGTGATGTTTGTAACCTTGTAATCACCTTCAGGCTCTGATATGGAGGATTCTTCCATTTTTCAAGTCTTTCTGATCCAAAGTCTTGGAAACTATCAAAAATATTTGTTACTTTCCACCTCAGCTGTTGCTTCAGTTTTAAAAAGTCATCTTTCACTCTGTTTTTATCCTTAAGTCCTTACTTAAGTTGAGATTTTTTTTTCGAAGGAGGCATATCTTAGGGAGGGAATAGCCCAAACTGCATTAAGTATTTTTTTTTTTAATTCTATCATGCTTATTTATTTTACGTTTTCCTTTCAGAAGCACAACTTTTCTGTTTCATCTTTGAGTTTTCACATACAGAGCTCATAATATACAAGTGACATTTATAATAATTTTATTTATTCTTTGAAAATTATGCATATGTAAATAATATATCTTGATTACATCTACCACCAAGCCTCCTTCCAGTTCTAAGCAGGACACCTCCCCCCCATGATCTCTCTCCTAACATAATGTCCTAATTTTTTAATGCATTGAATTTCATTAATGCTGCATGGGTGCTCATGAGTATGGGGTCATCTATCAGGGCATGGGCAACCTACTAGTAGATGCTCCCCTAAAATCCTCTTGAGTCAGGGTCTTACTGTATAATCTCAAGTGACCTGAAATTCACTTTGTAGACCATATTGGCATTAAACTCACAGTGATCCACCTGCCTCTGCCTACTGAGTACTGGGATTTTTAAGTGACTCAGCCTGGTGAGAATCTTGTGTAGGGAACCATTACTGCTGTTAATTCATATGTCCAGAAAACAGTCCTTCACAGCACTTCTCCCCACCCTCCAGTTCTTACATTCTTTCCATCCTATCTTCCTCAACATTCCCTGAGCCTTGGGTTACAAGGGGATTGATGTAAATGTAATATCTCTATCTGAGCACTCACACTTGTTTATTTTCAGCACTTCAAACAGTTATGAGTCTCTGCATTAGTCCTTAGCCACTGCAAAACTTTTATTTCTATGAAGCAGTTCTAGGTGGGGATATAGAATGGTGTTTTCACCTTTCATTGCAAATCATGTGCAGATACTGCAGTGGTTCAAAGATTCCATCAGAATCCATTCATTCAGCTTCTCAACTATCAACACAGGAACTGATACCCAGGAAATAGTCTCCTCTTACATGTCTATGAACCGTGCACCTAAGCTCTGGGCTCTTACTCTTTGCTCACTATTTCCCATCATGTGTCTATATATATTTCTTCTTTAAAATCCATAGAATGGAAAATGCACTCTAATCCCTGTAGATGTTAGATGATAACAAAAACCATAGATATTTCCCACCATTTATTTATTATAATTTCAAGGCTAAGTGAAAAGATTAAAGAATAGAAGAGGTTTTAATTGAATTTTTAATACAAATAATATTTTAACTCATAGTCAATGATAAAATAGAGTAACTATCATTCATGTTAATTGCCAACTGTCTGTGATTTTACAGAGAAAAATCATTGTTTTCCAACTTTGAAAAAGAAGCTCAGTAGAATCTGAAAAGTGTTAAGTACATTTCATTCCTGAACGTAAGGGTGCAGCTCTTCTTAAGGTAATGGCTTTGTTAGTAAATGCTGAAGACTGAAGAAAGACAATTTCTTGGCCTACCTACATGGTTTAACTGAACACTCATAAAGCAGTGGTTAGATTTAGAAAACTTTGGTTGTATGTTCCTCTATAAAATACTTGTGATAGAAAGGAACGTTGGATTGGAAGGGGTGGAAAAGTTCTCTACCTTTTGTTCTACCTACCAGAGAAGTGAATGTTGAAGGTGAAAATTGCTGATTTCTCAGTTTCTTCAATGTTAAATTGATGCTAATAATCCCTAAAATTCTTTCTAGGCTATAAAGTTATAAAATAAAATAGCATGCTAAAGTACTTTATAATTTTGAAGAGGCTAATTTAAGTTGGCATTTTTTTTTTTTTTAGAAAAATCAACATGAACTTGAATTCTTCCATAGACAGAAGCCTTGGAAGCTAAGAGATTGCTTGTAATACTGTAAGAAACTCATGAATAATTGTTGAGTTCCAGGATCAACAGCTTAACTACATAATAGAATAGTCATTCAGAGGCAGCTGCTCAGATGAAAATAGTGTTGGGTGCATGTTGATCTCAATTTACAGTTTACTATGAATCCACTGTGATGTCTCTGGCATGACTAAGAATAATTTAACTGTGTATGAAGTGTTAGTCTATTGTTATCTGCATTTATCCACCCACACCTATAATATTCAGTACAATTTAAGGCATATTTATGTTTACTTTTTGTTATTTTAAAATTTCTTTTTATTTATTCTTTGTGTCTTTTACATCATGCATCTCGATCCCATTTATCTCCTTTTCCTTTTGTATCCTCTCTGCCCTTGCATCCTCCCCCATAAAATAAATTTTAAGAAAAAAAAAGGAAGGAAGGAAGGAAGATAGATGAATTTCTAAATGGTCTTATTAAATAAAAAACATGAAGCCATATTTTTGGGTTAAAGCCTTAGAGAGATCAAGGAAATATGGAAAGTCACCAGCTAACCTCACCTAACCAACTCTGCAGCTTCTAAGGAGAGCAATTTCCTGTCTACTCAGGCTTATATGCCTTGCTTTTCTGCCCTCTCATTGGTTCTTAGCCCAGCCACCTCACTTCCTCTTCCTACACAGCTCTGTCACTATCTGTCTGTCTGTACAGACCTCCAGGTCTCTATGGTTGGTACTGGGATTAAAGGATGTGTCACCATGCTTGGCTGTGTTCCCTAGTGTGGCCTTGAACATACAGAGGTCCTGTCTGCTAAGGGATTAAGGGCTTGTGCCGCCTGACTTCTTGTTTACTTAATATGACTGACTTCCCCCCCCCCCATCTCCAGGCACGTTTTATTTATTAAGGCACAAATAAAATATCACCACATTTCAGTACAAATAAAATATCACCACAAAGGAAGGAAGGAGGAAAGAAAGATCTTCTCATGGAAACTGTAATGTGACACAGTGAGTCTCACAGTTTACCCTTTTATCCAAAAACCTTTTTTTTTTTTTTTTTCGGTTTTTAAGACAGAGTTTCTGCACCTTTCCTGGAACTCGCTTTGGAGACCAGGCCGGCCTCGAACTCACAGAGATCCGCCTGCCTCTGCCTCCCGAGTGCTGGGATTAAAGGTGTGCGCCACCACCGCCCGGCCCATATATCTTTATTTACAAGTGTTCATAAGAAAAAGTCATTGGTTTGATTCAAGGCCTCTGGTTTCTGCTACACTATTGATGCTGGGCTTTCACTGGGACTCCTCTTGGATATCCTGTTGTTGTCCTGAGTCTTGGAGGTACTGCAGCTTTGGGTCTGCAGGACTGGCCTCTTCACATACTCCAGCAGATCACAGATGGGGTGGATGTTGGGGTGAGCCAACTAATAACCCTAGTTCTGGGTCTGGGTATTTGCAGGTTTGGTCAGTCCACCAGCTCTCCCCCATCCTCACGGCCAGAGTGAACTCTCTGGCATTGCTCTGGCTAGTTAACCTCTTGCAACGATGGGCAGGACAGGTTCTTCTGCTTTCATGCCCACCTGCAATGTCGGCTTTCCCACACCTAAGCCAAGAGGGCCAGCTCTACTGTGTTGCTTAGGCGAGTTACAGGGTCTATTCTCCCAAGTGCTACAGCAGGTAAAGGACAGAGACAGTGCTCCTGCTCTTATGACCACAGGGCCAGCTCTCCCACTAGCCACAGGTGGCAGGGACAAGGATGGGGAGGGCATCTTTCTCTCACCCTCATGTCACCATGTGGCAGACTAGGAGGGCATGGCCAGCTATCCCACTCACACTCTCAGGGCTGACTCACCCTCTCCTCCACCCACGGGGTTTGCTCTACTGTGCTGCCTGGCAAGGAACAGGGCCTGCTTTCCTGAGTGCTACACTGGTAAGCGAGAGTGTCAGCTCCCTGCTCAGCTGCAGGCAGCAAGGGACGAGGGCTAAAGGGAAGGGGAGGCATCTCTCTCGCCCTCTCCACCACACGACAGACAAATAGTGGGGCAGCTCTCTTACATTCACAACTTTGGAGCTGGCTCAGCCACGCACCCACCAACAGGGGCGGCTCTACTGTGCTGCCCAAATGAGATACAGGGCCTGCTCTCCGGAGTACTGCACCTGCTGAGGGGCAGGAACAGTTTTCCCACAGGCAGTAGGGGGTGACGGGGTGGAGAGGACATCTCTACCCACCCATGCCACCATATGGCAAATGAGAGGTGGGGCCAGATCTCCCACACTCACATTCTCAGGGCCAGCTCACCTGAGCCCTGCTCCCACCCACCCCGACACACACAAACAGGGTCAGATCCACTGTGCTGCCCAGATGAGGTGTAGGGCTCTCCTTTCCTGAGTGCTACAGCTGTGAAACAGGAAGGTCAGCTCCCTCGCCAGCTGGAGGCAGTAGGGTGAGGAGTAGGGCATCTTTCCCTTGTCCCCTCCACCACATTGCAGATGAGGGAAGGCAGTACCAGCGATCCCACTCTCATGTCCCCAGGGTTGGCTCACCCGTGTGCCTTCTACAGAGTCACCTCTACTGTGTCGCCCAAGTGAGGTGCAGGGCGCATTCTCCACGAGTGCTGCTACTGGTGAGAGACTGGGTCAGCTCCCCTGCTTGACAAAGGTGGTGAAGATAGAGCAGAAGATGGCAACGGTCCCTCACCCATGCCACCACATGGCAGACAAGAGGGGCACAACCCACTCTCCCATTCTCACACTCTTAGGGCCAACTTGCCCATGACCCCGTGAACACAGTCAACTCTAATGTGCTGCCCTGACCGGGTGAGATGTAAGAGCCTCTTTCCTGAGTGCTTCAGCAGGTAAGGAGCAGGACCAGTTCTCCCTAGTGTGGCAGCCAGTGAAGGCTGGGCCCAACTCTGCACAGCCCTCTTCTCTCTGCCTTTGATAGTATCAGGAGCCACAGACATCAACACAGACCTGGGCTGCAAGAGGTCCATGAACACAGATATGGCCCCAGCAGCAGCCCAAACATCACCATTACTCTGGGTGGCAATCAAGCCACCCATTTCAGCCTGCTCCTCACTGCTCTCATCTCTTCAGATATGCACCTGTCCACTGGAAATGAACCATTCTTTCTCTCTCTCTCTCCCATACCACTTCATGCATTTGCTCACCATCATAGTGCCCACCTGTCTGATGCTACAAGGCACCAAGTGGGCTGGCATTTTCTCCTCAGAGCTGTAGCCAGAAGTTTTCCTGGTCCCACCTGGCTCGCAGCCCCTCAGACCCAAATAAACACACAGATGCTTATATTGATTAAAACTGTTTGGCCTAATGGCTCAGGCTTCTTGCTAGCTAGATCTTACACTTAAATTAACCCATAATACATATTTATGTTTAGCCACATGGCTTAGTACCTTTTTCCAGTTCTGTCTTTACATCTTGCATCTCATGGCGGCATCTGCTGGCAGCATCTCCTGATTCAGCCTTCCAATTCCCAGAATTCTCCTCTCTGCTTATCCCACCTATACTACACTTCCTGCCTGGCTACTGGCCAATCAGCATTTTATTTATTAATCAATCAGAGCAACACATTCACAGCATACAGAAAGTCCCAGCACTTACCCTTTTCTTTTTTTTTTCAAAAAGGAAAGTTTTAACTTTAACATAGTAAAAATACATATAACGAAACAATTATCAAGCAAGAATTACAGTTACAATATCTAGTCTATTTATAATATCTAGTCTATTTGTATTTGGCAAAATTAAAGAAGATATCCTATCTATTCTATATTTGTGAGTCTAAGGTTTTATATCTAACTTATCTTTTATCATAACTAAGGAAATTATAACTATGTAGTCTTTAACTATATCAAAGACCTCAGAAGGATATAATATTGCCTGAGAAATGGAAGAAGGACGCAATCAACTTTTGGGAGTCTTGTGAGAGTAAACAGAGACAGCTGGCAGCCTGGACAGTTATCCAAAGTTCCTCTGTAAAGTTGGGGCATCTGTCTTCAGCCCACAGGTCTAGAGTCTCTCAGTTACTTTTCTCTATGTCTGGCAGTTTCCTGTGTGAAGTAGGGATCTGAAGGACTATTTTGCCAAGCAAAGTTCAGTGGTCACCTTCCTATGGGTTCTCCATGTCCAGTCAAACACTCCAGGCAAGAACAGTTTCTTTCCCAAATGGCTATTTTTGCCAAGAAGATAAACTCCATATAAGTGTCTTCTATGCCCATCCTCCTCTCCGAAGCAAATCAGTGCTGCCAGGAGCAGACATGTCTCACTGTCCAGAAAGTCTAAATTTTTAAAACATTTTAAATGCCATATTCTGTGGGTCTTTGGAGTGTTTGAAGATTACCTACCTAATTGAATTATATCTATGTATACCTAGAAAACTTTACATGACTATAAGTTCTGACTCAGCCTTCCACTTCCCAGAATTCTCCTCTCTGCTTATCCTGCCTATACTATACTTCCTGCTTGGCTACTGGCCAATCAGAGTTTCATTTATCAATCAATCAGAGCAACATATTCACAGCATACAGAAAGTCATCCCCAGCATGGAGCCCAGGGAGGATATGGGTGTGTGGGTCTCCTTGTCCTACTTGGTCCATCACGGCACTAGGCCTGACCATGCTTTCTCCTCAGAGCTGGGGGCTGACTGCCCTGGGTATGCATGTGGGTCTTCTTCTTCTACTCAGTCTGTCCAATATTTACTTGTTTTAATGTACCCACAAAGGTTGTCCGTTGCCTGACATCTGATGTTATCCCTTTATACACTGCATAATTTTGATATTGTTGAGCCGATCTACCCTCCAAACATTTACTTTTTCCTAGAAGAAAACATTACAATTTTCTCTCACATTATTTTTATTTATTTAAAATCTTATTTTAAAATTTTAACACATAGTTTATGTATGTGTGACTGTTTGGCCAGCATGTTTGCCCATGTACCATGCCCATGCCTAGTATCTGTGGTGGTCAGAAAGGGGTGAAAAGTGTCAGATTGGCTGAACTGGGCTACAGATGATTTTGAGCCACCATGTAGGTGATGGAACTCAAAATCACATTCTCTGCAAGAGCAACATGTGATCTTTACTGCTGAGCCACCTCTCCAGGCCCTCTCGCTGCAAATACTCTACATGTTATATTTTTAATGTATACACATTATTAATGCATACTCATATATGTATATATGTGTATACAGCATACTGAGTCTCTATTTTTAAATATGTATTCCACATTGCCATCATTTCTGGCCAACGTACTACATAGCAGAGCACGAGAGGTGATTTTTCCTCTCTATCTTACAACTTACTACTCATTAATCAGTATTTCAGTATCATTCTTTCCCTTGTACTCTCCTGTGCCTTTGTAATCACAATTTATTTTATAGTCAAGCCCTACACATCATCTTAGATTCCATGCACTAGTGATATCATAAGGAGCTTTTTTTCTCTGAACCTTGCATGTGACACTTAGTGAGATCCAGTTCCATCTATCCCGTTATAAATGACAGAATATTTTTCATCATGTACCCAGGCTCAACCACTCATTGCTTGACAGACTTATTGTTTCTGTGTCACGGCTGTAGTAAATGCTACTGCAATTACATAGGAATATATATGCCCCTTTGACATCCTGATTTCATTTCCTTTGCATGTGTTGAGGTGTGAGATTGCTAGATTAAATGCAGTTCCATTTTTAATTTATTGAAACACCTCTCCATGTTACTTCCCATTATGACTATTAATTTCATTCCTACTCACTGTGGATAAAGATTCTTTTTCTCCATATCCTTAGGAGCACTTTTTTTTTAAATGTCATAATCATTTTAACAAGAGTGTAGTGACACCTCTTTGTAGTTCTGACTTACATTTCCCTGGTGGTTTGAAATCTTAATATGTTTTTCATGTACCTTTTAGGCATTTGTTTTTTCTTCTTTTGAGAAATATCTATTCAAGATTTGTGATCATTTTAAAATAAAAACCCTGAGGTTTGCTATTGATATAAATATTTTAGCATATTTGAAAGGATTAAAAGGAAACTAGAGTTATTCAAATATTGGCAACTGAGGGCTGGAAACCTTATTTTGCAGAGGGCTCGTTACCCTACTATGGAGGGAAATTTGAGTGAACTATGAGAAGCTAAGGGTGACCAGCTTTATCATCTATTCTGATGTGGTCAGTGCTACAGCCAGTGGTAGAATTTGTAGAGCACCAATTTATAGCCAAGTCTGAAGACTGTGTGGAAAATCTAGACTTACTTGGCAGCAAGACATGATGACTCTGAGTGCAGAATTAATTCTCCTTGAAGATACTTCAAGACAAACTATATGACTTATCCACACACTCTAATATTGGATGAAAATTTTGAATTGTTGTGGAGCTTCCATTGGAGGATAAAGAGATCTTATGAAAAATTCAGTGCATATTAGGTGTCTATTAAGTATTCCATACAGCTAAAGCACAATCTTCTGATATCCACAGAATCCTGATTTTGTGTTAATTTTCATTGAATAAGCTATAATCAGGAAATCCAATCTAGAAAAAGTACATCTTATATAGGTAATGGCAATAACAAATATTAATATGATTAAAACTCCTGTTTCTCACCATCAAGGTGCCAATTAAATTTTTTTTAAATCTTTGTGTTTTTGTCTGTGCACTATAAGTATAATGTGTTGTATGTGTGTGTGTGTCCATTTGTATATATGACTATAAATGCTTGTGGTGTGTGTGTGTGTGTGTGTGTGTGTGTGTGTGTGTGTGTGTGTGAGAGAGAGAGAGAGAGAGAGAGAGAGAGAG